>CAXHTJ010000952.1:0-103950 GCA_964019445.1 Populus tremula
AAAGTAAGTAAGATGTTTGTTTCTGATACTTGAATGATAGTTTAAATGTTTTAATGTTGTAAAATAATTTTTTTAAAAAATATAAGTAGCATCTCTGTTTTTGATAATTGAATGATAGTTTAAATGTTTTCATATTATTAAATTTTTTAAAAAGTAAGTAGGATATCTGTTTCTGATACTTGAATGATAGCTTAAATGTTTTAAAATTATAAAAATTTTTTAAAAAAAGTGAGTAGGATGTTTGTTTATGATACTTGAATGATAGTTTAAATGTTTTAAAACTATAAAAATACTTTTTTTAAAAAAAGTAAGTAGGATTTTTGTTTCTGATACTTGAATGATTGTTTAAATATTTCAAAATTATAAAAATAACTTTTTTTAAAAAAAGGAAACATGATCTCTGTTTCAGATACTTGAATGTTAGTTTGAATGTTTTAAAATGATAAAAAAAAAATATTTTTTTAAAAGTAGGATCTCTATTTCTGATATTTAAATGATTGTTTAAATGTTTTCAAATTATTAACAAAAAAATTTAAAAGTTAGTAGAATATTTGGTTCTGATACTTGAATGATAGTTAAAATATTTTTAAATTATAAAAATAATTTTTTAAAAAAAGTAAGTAGGGTCTCTGTTTCTGATACTTGAAAGATGGTTTCAATGTTTTAAAAGAATAAAAATATTTTTTTAAAAAAAAACTAAGTAGGATGTTTATTTCTTATACTTAAAAGATAGTTTAAATGTTTCAAAATTATAAAAATAATTTTTTTAAAAAAAAAAAGTAAGATCTCTGTTTCAGATACTTAAATGTTAGTTTGAATGTTTTAAAATTATAAAAATAATTTTTTTAAAAAAGTAAGTAGGATCTCTATTTCTAAAACTTCAATGATAGTTTAAATGTTTTCAAATTATAAAAATAATTTTTTAAAAAAGTTAGTACAATCTCTGGGTCTGATACTTGAATGATTGTTTAAATATTTTAAAATTATAAAAATATTTTTTTAAAAAAAAATAAATAGAATCTTTGTTTCTCATACTTGAAAGATAATTTAAATGTTTCAAAATTATAAAAATATTTTTTTTTTAAAAAGGGAACCAAGATCATTGTTTCAGATACTTCAATGTTAGTTTGAATGTTTAAAAATTATAAAATTAATTTTTTTAAAAAAGTAAGTGGGATCTCTATTTTTGATACTTAAATGATAGTTTAAATGTTTTCAAATTATAAAAAAAAATATTTAAAAAAGTTAGTAGAATCTCTAGTTCTGATACTTGAATGATAGTTAAAATGTTTTAAAATTATAAAAATATATTTTTTAAAAAAGTAAGTAGGATCTCTATTTCTGATACTTGAAAAATAGTTTAAATGTTCTAAAAGAATAAAAATAAATTTTTTTAAAAAAACTAAGTAGGATGTTTGTTTCTGATAGTTGAATGATCGTTTAAATATTTTAAAATTATAAAAATAATTTTTTTAAAAAAAGTAAATAGGATCTCTGTTTTTCATACTTGAAAGATAATTTAAATGTTTCAAAATTATATAAATATTTTTTTTAATAAAAGGAAGCATGATCTCTGTTTCAAATACTTAAATGTTAGTTTAAATATTTTACAATTCTAAATATAATTTTTTTTAAAAAGTAAGTAGGATCTCTGTGTCTGATACTAAAAAGATAGTTTAAATGTTTTAATATTGTGCAAATAATTTTTTTTTAAAAGTAAGTAGGATCTCTGTTTCTGATACTTGAATGATAACTTAAATGTTTTAAAATTATAAAAATAATTTTTTAAAAAAAGTAAGTAGGATCTATGTTTCTGAAACTTGAAAAATAGTTTAAATGCTTTCAACTTATAAAAATATATTTTTTAAAAAAGTAAGTAGCATATTTGTTTCTGAGACTTGAATGATAGCTTAAATATTTTCAAATTATGAAAATAATTTTTTAAAAAAGGAAGGAGGATCTCTGTTTCTCACACTTTAATTATAGTTTAAATTTTTTAAAATTATAAATAAATTTTTTTAAAAAGTAAGTACAATATATGTTTCTGATATTTGAAAGATGGTTTAAATGTTTTAAAATTATAAAAATATTTTTTTAAAAAAAGTAAGTTGGATCTCTGTTTCTGAAACTTGAAAGATATTTTAAATGTTTTCAAATTATAAAAATATTTTTTTAAGAAAAAGTAAGTAAAATCTCTGTTATCAACATTCACCTCATGACTAACAAGGTTCATGGTTGCATAAGCAATTGTATTATAGATGGTTAAACTTTGATCTAAAGAAGTACATGCAGCCCCTTCCTCCGGCACCATGTCTGCTCGTAAACTCTTCAAAACAATAGGAGAGGTAGGATTTTCATCTTCATAACAACCAGCATTGGGCACATCTGATGTCGCAGTTTCATTCGTATGACAATCAACAATATGTAAAGCAGATGCTAAACAACCATTCTCATTACAATTAAGCTCTTTAGATTCCAAACAATCATTCTCACCAATCGTAACACCCTTATTTCGTTTACCAACTACCTGCCATTGAAGCTGATTCTGCTTATTATCTGCAGGTTTAGAGTTCACAGCTCCTATTTTCCTTTTGCCCTCTGCCCCCATTGTACGATCATCAACTTTACTGGTAGCACATATCCCTGTGGTATGTCCAAAGACATTGCAATTATTGCACCTTGACGGTATCCATTCATAATCCGCTGAAATTGTTATGAATAACCCAATTGGACAGCGAAGGTCGTATTCCTTCACCAACATTTTCGAAGCTTCTATCTCAACGCAAACTCTTGCGTAGCTAAGCCTTTTACGCAACAATGTAGTAAGGTCAGCATGAAAGGGAACCCCAATAGCACTCGCTACACAACTCAACCCCTTAACAGTCCAATACTCGAGAGGAACATTATAGAGCTTAACCCATACCGGAACTCTATCCAGATCATCTTTCAAAAATTGCATGTTCGGATGCCAACGTTTAAGCACCAAAGGTCTGTTGGCCATATGCCATGGGGCTCTCTCCAGAACATTTGTGGCGCGATCGACAGAATCAAAAGTGAAGAGAAAGAAACCATTATCAGAAGATAAAACTTCGGATAGACCGTGGGAGCCCCATATTCTTTTGGCAATAGAATTAACAACAAGATAAGGTAATTTCTGACCCACGAAATGACCAACTAGAGTGGATTTCCAAAGTTCACAGCCATCCTCAAACACATCAAGTGGAGGAGCTACTGTCACGCGGCCATCAGTTATTGCGGGGGGAGCAAAATGCAAGTTACGGACTGGATTCATATCAAGGGACATCCTACCCTTATTGTCATCAACATCAGAGCCCTTCAAAGCATTTAAAAAATTCAATTTGGGGCTAAGGTGTAGCTGTTCTTGTTGCTTAGACCCAGCATTCAACTCATCAACTTTAGAACCCAACATAGGATTCATGTCAAGACTATTTAGCATATCTTGGAGCTCTAATTGTAAGGTATGTCCAGATTTAACTCCATTGTGTTGTTCAATGTCAGAGCTAACCATTGGAACAAATTCAACAGCAGAACACAAAGACAATTTGGCAACATACAAATACTAGATAGAACGTTCTAAGGACAAACAAACTCAGTCCAAGAAGCCCAACGGTTCAAAGGTAGATACACATGTTATGTATAACATATTCACAAATCAACACAGTTTAACGGTTGGATCTCCGTAGATGTCATTTATATCGAAACTGACCTGAGAATGACGACCTTCTGTTGAACATGTAGAAAACGTTGCTGGAGGCTAAATTTCTAATCTCCCCCGTTCATAATGTGTATCATAACCAGGTGCATCACATATCCAAAAATAAGCTTGATCCAACAGTGGAAGAAGGAGAAATATGCCGGCGGCTCTTACTGTTCCGAGAAGGATTTTTCCAGAAATATTCAAATGGCTAGCTTCCGAAGGAGGAATCCAACATGGACGATCCCTCTGGACAGAATGTAGGCAATATAGATTTTCACAACATACCAAAAAATAGTCTGGATCCAACGGTTTAACAAGGCAAAATCGGCCGGCGACTCTGACAGCACTAGGGGGTTTTCCAGAAAATTTCAATTGTCCAGATTTCTTAAACGGCGGCAGCTTTAGAAGATCCCTCCGGTCAGAATGTAGACAATAGTTCCGTGCACAACATAACCAAATCTTGGCTTGATCCAATGGTGGTCGCTGGAGATATGGCTCTCGGAGCACCGCCCCTTTGTATCTTTCCTCTCTAACCTCTCTCTAACCTCTCTTTTCACGCTCCACCATTGGCAATTAACTGCAAACTGTCTTTGACACAACAGCATGTACTAGCACAAGAAGTAACAAGGGCGGAGATTAAGCATGCTATGTTTAGTTTGAAAAACAACAAAGCCCCTGGTCTGGATGGCTTCAACGCAGGTTTCTTCAAAAGAATGTGGCATATAGTGGGGGAAGATGTAATCAAAGCATATATTATGGTGGAATGTTTGTGACAGATGCGAAGAATGATAAAGAGCTTGGATGAATGGATTCGATTGGCCACTGTCTCTTGGCATGGCAAAAGTTTCGTTAACTTTTCTCGTAAACTGAGTTTCGCAGCTACAATGTATTGTATCTGGCAAGAAGGAACACAAGGATCTTTGCAGATGTGTCTAAAGCTTTGAATTTGGTTTTTGATCAAATCGAATGTATCATTCGCGATAAGCTTGTTTTGATGAGGAATGTTCAACAAACAGATGAAAACATAAGGATCCAAAGACTTTGGAGGGTCAATAACATGGACTCTTAATTTGATGTTTAGCTGGTTGTTTTTGTACCCCTAGTATATCTAGTTGGTCTAAGTTTTTGTTTGGTTATGTGACTAGCCAAATGTTGGTTTTCGTTTCTGTCCACATTGTAAATCTTGGGTATGTCCATTATATTCTTTGTATCTTTTTCTTTTAATACATAAGTCAGCTTACCAAAAAAAAAAAGATGTAATCAAAGTTGTTAGCTCCTTCTTTCAGACTTGTAGAATGCTTAAAGAAATGAATGCTACATCCATTTCCCTTATCCCTAAAGTTGCTAATCCTACGAGGTTGATAGATTTTCGTCCTATATCTTGCTGCAATACAATATACAAATGCATCCTGAAGATTCTAGCTGGGAGAATGAAAGTTGTTTTGCCATCCTTAATAGGTCTGTATCAGACAACTTTTATCTCTGGACGGAGAATCAGCGACAATATTCTTTTCTCTCAGGGGTCCTGCTCGTTGTGCTATGAAAGTAGATCTACTGAAGGCTTATGACTCGGTTCGGTGGGATTTCGTTAATGCCACGTTAATAAAAATGGGATTCCCTAGAACAGTCATTGATTGGATCATGGTTTGTGTTACATCATGTCAATTCTCAATCAATGTCAACGGTGAACTTGCAGGTTAGTTTCAAGGGGGGAGAGGGTTGAGACAAGGTGATCCATTATCCCATATTTGTTTGTCCTATGCATGGAAATCCTGTCAGGGCTGTTCTGCAGTATGAGTGCCAATCAAAACTTGAAGTTCCACTGGAAATGCAAGAAGGACAGAATTTCTCATCTTTTCTTTGCCGACGACTTGATGATATTCAGCAAAGGGGATGTACACTCAATTTGTATGATGAAAATGTACTCACAGAGTTTCAAGATCTATCAGGTCTATATCCAAATCCGAACAAAAGTGATATATTCTTGAGCGGTATGTTAGGTGCTGAGAGGGAACATATTATCAGTATTCTTGGGTTTAGAGAGGGGGAGCTTCCTATGAAATATTTGGGAGTGCCTTTTATCTCGTCTAGACTAAAGGCTATTGATTGTAAGGGCCTCGTGGATCGAATTACCGCTAAAGTACGACATTGGACCTGCAGAACACTCTCTTTCGCAGGACGAGTACAACTGATTAACTCAGTTTTATTCTCCATCCAGGTCTATTGGGCATCTCTATTCCTATTACCTGGGCAAGTAGTGAAAAATGTTGAGCAAATTATGAGATCCTTTCTTTGGTCAGGTTCAGATATGCGCACTACTAGGGCTAAAGTGGCTTGGGATCAGGTATGTCTTCCAAAAAAGGAGGGGGGGCTAGGCATAAAAAGGATACCATAATGGAACAAGATTGCCTTGTTGAAACACATTTGGAACTTGTGCAATGACTCGGATGGCTCAATCTGGTCTACTTGGATCAGATCCAATCTCTTGCGAGGTAGGAATTTCTGGACAATCAAGGCGCCAGGAAGCTGCTCTTGGGCTTGGGGAAAGATTCTAAAGCTCAGATCCTTAGCATGGACGAAGATGAAGCACATCATCGGAGATGGAATGACAACCTCTGTATGGTTTGACAATTGGCATCCTCACAGCCCGCTCGCTGATACTTACGGAGAAAGATTCATCTATGATTCAGGTATGGAACATAACGCAAGAGTGAACGTGCTGATTAATAACTTAGAATGGAGAATTCCTATCACTCATGCTCTTGGCTGGCACCCCATTATAGAAGCTATTCCTTCCACCTCTACTCCTAAGGGGAAAAAAGATGAGATTGTTCGGCACCCCATTCTCTTTTTTTTTGGTAAGCAAACATTTCACTTCAAATGTTTGCTTACCAAAAAAAAAGAGTTTCTCGGTCAAAGTAGCGTGGGAGCAACTGAGAATTCATCATCAAATAGTTGATTGGCATGACATAGTGTGGTTCAAGAATGTTGTCCCAAGACATGCATTTCTTCTATGGGTGGCTATCCAACGGCCACTCTCAATGCAGGATAGACTTCATCGGTTTGGTATACATGGTCCCAATAGGTGCTCACTGTGTCTCCGCAACAATGAAGATCACAACCACTTGTTCTTTGAATGCTCCTATACGAAAGCATTATGGTGGAATGTTTGTGACAGATGCGACATTCCAAGAATGACAAAAAGCTTGGATGAATAGATTCGAAGGGCCACTGTCACTTGGCATGGCAAAAGTTTCGTCAACTTTTCTCGTAAACTGGGTTTCGCAGCTACAGTGTATTGTATCTAGCAAGAACGGAACGCAAGGATCTTTGCAGATGTGTCTAAAACTTTGAATTTGATTTTTGATCAAATGGAATGTATCATTCGTGATAAGCTTGTTTTAATGAGTACCGTTCAACAAACAGATGAAAACATAAGGATCCAAAGACTTTGGAGGGTCAATAACATGGACTCTTAATTTGATGTTTATCTAGTTGTTTTTGTACCCCTAGCATATCTAGTTGGTCTAAGTTTTTGTTTTGTTATGTGGCTAGTCTGTAGCCATTTGTTGGTTTTGTTTCTGTTCACATTGTAAATCTTGGGTATGCCCATTATATTCTTTTTATCATTTTCTTTTAATACATAAGTCAGCTTACCAAAAAAAAAAAAGGTTTTCATTCTAGGTTCAATTCTGCCGCAAAAACACTACTATTAGCGCGAACCGTATGCAAACCAGGTTCGAATGAATGGAAACCTCACATTCTTTGGTATCGGGATGGGATCGCACCGTATGTTAAATTTGGCTTATTTTGATTTCGGCTTGGGGAGGATTTGATTGGAGGTTCATTTCGGCCGTAGAGGGTTTGGGTACCTAGACAGCAGAGAACGATCTACAAATTGACTTTCTGTGTAGTCATAGTGTTGTAAAACTAAATGTTGAATTTGATTTCATTTGGAGATCGTTTGGTCAAATTTGGACTTATTCTGATATTGTTTGCTTGAGGTTTTGATTTGAGTTTCAATTCTGCCCCAGAAACACTACTATTACCGCGAACCGTTTGCAAACCAGGTTCGAATGAATAGAAAACTCATGTCATAGTGTTGTAATACTAAATATTGAATTTGAGGTCATTTGGAGATCATATGGTCAAATGTGGATTTATTATGATATTGTTTGCTTGAGGTTTTCATTCTAGTTTCAATTCTTGATGCGAACCTCGTGATCACGTGGTCACGCAACCCACACGCAAGACACCAATTCCCGGAAAGCCAAGTAAATCAGGTTTGATAGGAGTGTGACACAAAGATAACTTGTACCTAGGCACCAGCACTATTGGAAACGGAGACCCCCACCCGACGAATATTGATTCGCGAACGAGAAGTATAAGGATGACGCCAACAAGACAGTTGTTCTTTGATAAGTCGTTTTCAGTTCTTTAGAGAACCATGGAAGAGAGATTATCTCACCAACACACACACACACAAAGTGCGGCTAACAAGAAGTTTTATTAATAAGAATTGTCAAACTTACATGTCTGGTCATGCCTTTATTTATACTGACTCTAGACTTAAATAAACCCTAATGGACCCCTTATGTGGACTTATATGATGCCCACTTACAATTAAACCCAAATAATATAAATAAACCCTAAACTAGGAAGAAAATAACAATAAAATAAATAAATCCGAATTTAATATCCTAAATATGATAGGATCAGATTTGTTGCTTTTTAGAAGTCCCATATAAGCTAGGAGAATCAAATCTGAAGGTGGAATTAATTCTGAAATCTTCTTTCCTTTTTGTAGCTAGGATGAATAAGGAATCCTTGTAAGAAAAGGATTCTGAAATATTTATGAATCCTTGCCACACTTGGAAACTGTGTTGCAGCCCATTAACGATCTTTGTAGAGTTAGGAGTTTCCCAAAATAAGCTGCCACATCCATTTAGAAAAAGAATCCTAGCCAAATAGGAAGTCCACAAGTCAAAAGGAAGTAAATAACAAAACTTGAACAGCCTCTGTTGACCTGTGTTTGGATGCCTTCCCGAACTCCGATTGACATGATATTTTAACCCCAGGTACGAAAACATGTCATGAGCCTCCACGTAAAATTTCAGCCCGATCCAACAGTAGGATTGAGAATTATGACTATTTTCGTAAAACTGGATAGTTGCACATTTTACGTCAAAATCCGAATTTGACCTTGTCTGGATCGTATCAATTCTGCCGCACAAACACTACTATTAGTGCAAACCGTATGCAAACCAGGTTCAAATGAATAGAAACCTCAAAATCTGTGTTTTCGGGATGGGATCGCACCGTATGTTAAATTTAGGCTTATTTTGATTTCGACATGGGGAGGATTTGATTGGAGGTTCATTTCGGCCGCAGAGGTTTTGTGTACCTAGACATAGGAGAACGATCTATAAATTGACATTCTATTATTTTATAGTGTTTGAATACTAAATATTGAATTTGAGGTCATTTGGAGATCATATGGTCAAATGTGGATTTATTATGATATTGTTTGCTTGAGGTTTTCATTCTAGTTTCAATTCTGCCGCAGAAACACTACTATTAGTGCAAACCGTATGCAAACCAGGTTCGAATGAATAGAAACCTCACATTCTGTGTTTTCGAGATGGGATCGCACCGTATGTTAAATTTGGGCTTATTTTGCTTTCGGCTTGGGGAGGATTTGATTGGAGGTTCATTTCGGCCGCAGAGGTTTTGGGTACCTAGACATAAGAGAACGATCTATAAATTGACATTATGTGTTTTTATAGTGTTGTAATACTAAATATTGACTTCGAGGTCATTCAGAGATCGTTTGGTCAAATTTGGACTTATAATGATATTGTTTGCTTGAGGTTTTCATTCTAGTTTCAATTCTGTCGCAGAAACACTACTATTAGCGTGAACCGTATGCACACCAGGTTCGAATGAATAGAAACCTCATATTCTGTGTGTTTCGGGATGGGATAGCACCGTATGTTAAATTTTAACTATTTTTGACTTCGGCTTGGGGAGGATTTGATTGGAGGTTTATTTTGGCCGCAGAGGGTTTGGGTACCTAGACATAAGAGAACGATCTATAAATTGACATTCTGTGTTTTTATAGTGTTGTAATACTAAATATTCACTTCGAGGTCATTGGGAGATCGTTTGGTCAAATTTGGACTTATTATGATATTGTTTGCTTGAGGTTTTCATTCTAGTTCCACTGGAGATGCAAGAAGGACAGAATTTCTCATCTTTGCTTTGCCGACGACTTGATGATATTCAGCAAAGGGGATGTACACTCAGTTCGTATGATCAAAAATGCACTCATAGAGTTTCAAGATCTATCAGGTCTATATCCAAATCTAAACAAAAGTGACATCTTCTTGAGCGGTGTGTTAGGTGCTGAGAGGGAACAAATTATCAGTATTCTTGGGTTTAGAGAGGGGGAGCTTCCTATGAAATATTTGGGAGTGCCTCTTATCTCGTCCAGACTAAAGGCTATTGATTGTAAGGGCCTCGTGGATCGAATTACCGCTAAAGTACGACATTGGACTTGCAGAACACTCTCTTTCGCAGGACGAGTACAGCTGATTAACTCAGTTTTATTCTCCATCCAGGTCTATTGGGCATCTCTATTCCTATTACCTGGGCAAGTAGTGAAAAACGTTGAGCAAATTATGAGATCCTTTCTTTGGTCAGGTTCAGATATGAGCACTACTAGGGCTAAAGTGGTTTGGGATCAGGTATGTCTTCCAAGAAAGGAGGGGGGGCTAGGCATAAAAAGGATAACATAATGGAACAAGATTGCCTTGTTGAAACACATTTGGAACTTGTGCAATGACTCGGATGGCTCAATCTGGTCTACTTGGATCAGATCCAATCTCTTGCGAGGTAGGAATTTCTGGACAATCAAGGCGTCAGGAAGCTGCTCTTGGGCTAGGGGAAAGATTCTAAAGCTCAGATCCATAGCATGGCCGAAGATGAAGCACATTATCGGAGATGGAATGACAACCTCTCTATGGTTTGACAATTGGCATCGTCACAGCCCGCTCTCTGATAGTTACGCTGAACGATTCATCTATGATTCAGGTATGGAACACAACGCGAGAGTGAACGTGCTGATTAATAACTTAGAATGGAGAATTCCTATCACTCATGCTATTGGCTGGAACCCATTATAGAAGCTATTCCTTCCATATCTACTCCTAAGGGGCAAAAGGATGAGATTGTTTGGTTGGATTCGCCAAATCAGAGTTTCTCGGTCAAAGTAGCTTGGGAACAACTAAGAATTCATCAGCAGATGGTTGATTGGCATGACATCGTGTGGTTCAAGAATGTTGTCCCAAGACATGCATTTCTTCTTTGGGTGGCTATCCAACGGAAACTCTCAACGCAGGATAGACTTCATCGGTTTGGTATTCATGGTCCCAATAGGTGCTCACTTTGTCTCCGCAATAATGAAGATCACAACCACTTGTTCTTTGAATTCTCCTTTACGAAAGCATTATGGTGGAATGTTTGTGATAGATGCGACATTCCAAGAATGACAAAAAGCTTGGATGAATGGATTCGATTGGCCACTGTCTCTTGGCATGGCAAAAGTTTCATCAACTTTTCTCGTAAACTGGGTTTCGCAGCTACAGTGTATTGTATCTGGCAAGAACGGAACGCAAGGATCTTTGCAGATGTGTCTAAAGCTTCGAATTTGGTTTTTGATCAAATCGAATGTATCATTCGCGATAAGCTTGTTTTGATGAGGAATGTTCAACAAACAGATGAAAACATAAGGATCCAAAGACTTTGGAGGGTCAATAACATGGACTCTTAATTTGATGTTTAGCTGGTTGTTTTTGTACCCCTAGCATATCTAGTTGGTCTAAGTTTTTGTTTTGTTATGTGGCTAGCCTGTAGTCATTTGTTGGTTTTCGTTTCTGTTCACATTGTAAATCTTGGGTATGCCCATTATATTCTTTGTATCATTTTCTTTTAATACATAAGTCAGCTTACCAAAAAAAAGGTTTTCATTCTAGTTTCAATTATGCCGCAGAAACACTACTATTAGCGCGAACCGTATGCAAACCAGGTTCGAATGAATAGAAACCTCATATTCAGTGTGTTTCGGGATGGGATAGCACCGTATGTTAAATTTTGGCTATTTTTGACTTCGGCTTGGGGAGGATTTGATTGGAGGTTCATTTCGGCCGCAGAGGGTTTGGGTACCTAGACATAAGAGAACGATCTATAAATTGACGTTCTATTATTTTATAGTGTTGGAATACTAAATATTGAATTTGAGGTCATTTGGAGATCATATGGTCAAATGTGGATTTATTATGATATTGTTTGCTTGAGGTTTTCATTCTAGTGTCAATTCTGCCGCCGAAACACTACTATTAGTGCGAACTGTATGCAAACCAGGTTCGAATGAATAGAAACCTCACATTCTGTGTTTTCGGGATGGGATCGCACCGTATGTTAAATTTGGGCTTATTTTGCTTTCGGCTTGGGGAGGATTTGATTGGAGGTTCTTTTCGGCCGCAGAGGTTTTGGGTTCCTACACATAAGAGAATGATCTATAAATTGACATTATGTGTTTTTATAGTGTTGTAATACTAAATATTGACTTCGAGGTCATTTGGAGATCGTTTGGTCAAATTTGGACTTATTATGATATTGTTTGCTTGAGGTTTTCATTCTAGTTTCAATTCTACCGCATAAACACTACTATTAGTGCAAACCGTATGCAAACCATGTTCGAATGAATAGAAACCTCACATTCTGTGTTTTCGGGATGGGATCGCGCCGTATGTTAAATTTGGGCTTATTTTTATTTCGTCCTAGGGAGGATTTGATTGGAGGTTCATTTCGGCCGCAGAGGTTTTGGGTACCTAGACATAAGAGAACGATCTATAAATTGACATTCTGTGTTTTTATAGTGTTGTGATATTAAATATTGATCAAAGTTTACAAGCAAAGTCCTCTCCTCTTGTTTTGAAGAGTTTACGAGCAAACATGGTGCCGGAGGAAGGGGCTGCATGTACTTCTTTAGATCAAAGTTTAACCATCTGTAATACAATTGCTTATGCAACAACCATGAACCCTGTTAGTCATGAGGTGAATGTTGATATTGGAGCTATGGGAGGTGATACAGGTAAGGAAGACGATGATAAGTAGTCGATGTCACTGATCCCAACAAGTCCGCAAAGTCCGATTTCTTCTGACGGGGAAACTTTTATTAATCAGTTAGCTAGCAAGGCTAGAGACTCTCTAGAGAAAAAGAAAACGGGTTCTCCAGGCTTTTCAAAGAAGAGTAAGAAATCTGGCTCCTCGAGGGGGGGCAAGTCAAGGTAATCAGTGTGTTGTTGTTTGATACTCCTCTCTAATTCCCTATGATTATTGGATGTTGGAATGTTAGAGGTTTGAATGATCCCATAAAGCATTCAGAACTACGTCAGCTCATCCATCAAGAGAGGATGGTTTTTTTTGGTTTGGTTGAAACTCGGGTTAGAGACAGGAATAAAGATAATGTTTCGCAACTTCTTTTGCGTAATTGGTCATTCTTGTATAATTATGATTTCTCTTGTCGTGGTCGTATTTGGGTTTGTTGGAATGCTGATTTGGTGCAGGTGGATGTTCTGGGAATGTCAGACCAGGCTATCCATGTTTCTGTCATGATATTAGCTACCAATATCTGTTTTAATACTTCAATCATTTACGGAGACAATAATGCATCCTTACATGAGGCTTTATGGTCTGATATTGTGAGTCGTAGTGATGGATGAGAGTCAACCCCATGGATTCTTATGGGTGACTTTAATGCTATCCGCAACCAGTCAGAGAGGTTAGGAGGGTCTTCTACGTGGGCTGGTCATATGGACAGATTGGAAACATGTATACGTGAAGCGAAAGTGGATGATCTTCGGTATTCAGGTATGCATTATACTTGGATGAATCAATGTCCTGAGAATATGATTATGCGGAAACTAGATAGAGTGCTTGTAAATGAGAAGTGGAATATGCACTTCCCATTGTCGGAAGCGAGATTCTTGCCTGCTAGTATGTCGGATCATTCTCCCATGGTGGTAAAAGTCACTGGCAATGTTCAGAACATAAAGAAACCATTCAGATTCTTCGATATGTGGATGGATCATGACGAGTTCATGCCCTTGGTGAAGAAAGTATGGGATCAACATTCGGGAGGTTGTCCAATGTATCGACTGTTTTGCAAACTAAGGAAGCTAAAGCAGGAACTTAAACATTTCAATAAGACTCACTTCTCCAATATTTCCGATAGAGTCAAAGATGCAAAAGATCACATGGATAAGGCTCAACAAGCTCTGCATACAGCGCTTGAGAATCCAACATTGCGTATGCGAGAAAGAGATGTTGTTCGTAACTATGCTTCTACTGTCAGGGTGGAAGAGAGTTTTTTCAAACAAAAGGCAAGGATACAATGGCTTAGCTTGGGGGATCAGAATACTAGCTACTTTCACAAATCAGTAAATGGTAGACAGAATAGAAATAAGCTTCTCTCTGTTACAAGGGAGGATGGAGAAGTCGCTGAAGGACACGAGGCAGTCAAATCAGAAGTAATTGCATACTTCCAGCGTGTATTGGGAGTGAAACAGATGCCTAGGGTCCTGAACGAGGAAGTGCTGCAATCGGCAATTAATTACAAACTGTCTTCAACTCAACAACATGTACTAGCACAAGATGTAACAACAGAGGAGATTAAGCATGCTATGTTTAGTTTGAAAAACAACAAAGCTCCTGGTCCGGATGGCTTCAACGCAGGTTTCTTCAAAAGAATGTGGCACATAGTGGGGGAAGATGATGCGGACTAGCCCAGAAACACTAACAAGGACCCATTACATGTTCCAAATGGACCAATGACTCGGTCCAAGACAAAGACATTGAAAGACGCATTGAATGCATTGGTTTTGAAGGTTTCCACTAAGTCGGAATTGGAAGGTCCATTGGAGTATCAAGAGGAGATCCTAGTACATCTTATCCATGTGCAAGAGGGGTCCAATACAACCTTATTTGGGCCATGAGATGAGGGCTTTATTTTATTTTGTTAGCTACAGCCCAAGGCTTGTTTGGGCTTAATTCATACTTTGTTTTAAGCTAGGATCCAAGGCTTGTTTGGATTAAGTTATGGGCTTTTCATTTTATGGTTTTGGGCCAGTTTTGAGTGGACCTCATATAAGTCCACATAAAGGGTCCATTAGGGTTAACTTTTCAAGAACTATTTAAACTCATGTAGGTCAAAATTTCGGCAGCTTTGATGATAATTACTTCTGAATTTTTCAGTTTTAACGTGTGAGAGTGATTCTTGCATTCTTCAGTTCTTGAACGAACTGAATCTGACTTATCGAAGATTAACTGGCTTCGTGGCGTCATTCTACTCATTCCAATAGTGTAGGTGCCTTGGGGCAGGTTTCCATTGTGTCGCACTCCTATCAGACCTATTTCGGCTTTCCGAGATCAGATCTCAATCTTTATTGTGGGTTGCGTGACCACGTGATCACGAGGTTCACATCAGTTGGTAACAGAGCTAGGCTCCGAAACAAGGTCATATCATTCTGTTATTTTCGTTTTTTTTTTTAGTGTCCCTTAAGTTTTTCAGTGTTTGCATCCATCTTCTTGTTCTTCGTGTCTGTGTCATCTAAGCAAAAAAAAAAAAAAAGTTTATATTTCATCTTGTTACTGTCTCTAATCATATCAGTTTGTTAAAAAGAAAAAAAAATCAGAAAGAAATAGAGAAAAGAGTGATTAGTTGAAATTTGAAGGATCATTCAATTTTTGCCGCAGAAACACAAATCTTGGTGAACCATAAGCAAACCACCTCGGAATCAATTTAAAGTTAATATTCAGTCTATTGGGGGTGGGATCGCATGATATATCAAAGTTGGGCTTATTCTGATATTATTTGCTTGAGGTTTTAATTCGAGTTTCAATTCTGCCGCAAAACACTACTCTTAGTGAACCCTAGGTAAAACACCTTGGAATCTATTGAAACTTCATATTATGAGTATTGGGTATGCGATTGCACCACATATTAAATTTGGGATTATTTTGATATCGGTTTCTGGAGGTTTTAATTGGAGGTTCAATTCTGCCGCAAACTAATCATACAAGGGGTTTGGGTACCTAAACATAAGAGAACGACCTATAAATTGAGTATTAGTGTTTTCATAGTCTTGTATTACCAAATATTGAACGACCTATAAGAGAACGACCTATTTATTGATTCTTGAGTCTGAAAATTATATTTAGAGTGCGCTGCGAAGGCTATTGACTTTGATTTGTTGATTTCAGTTCCTAAAGAACCAAAAGAAAGCAAGTTGTGAGGTAAAAGGCGTAGAGAGATTAATAGAGTGAAAAAGCCTTGATTTTATTTTGTGTGATACACGAGAGGTGTGAGGATATATTTGTGCTACTGACCAAATTTTGCAGATTCAAAGAATGTCTGAAAACAACGAATCAGCGACACAAAACGTTGACGTAGCTTTCCAATTGCGATGCATAGGCCAGCAACTTGAGCTGTTGTCTAGGACATACAAGGATCTAAAAGATGAGGTGAATTCGATAAAGCAACAGAATAGTGGGGCTGATCGCCGGGGAAATACGGTCCGTATGGCTGCACGGAATGTGAGATCTGATTTTGAAGAGTTTGTTGATGAAAACGCAGATGCGGGTGAAGATGACTATGATTTTGCATCAGCTGGCCAAGGAATCAGGTCTGGACCGAACAGGGCTAGGAGGAATGTGAATTTTCGTGGCATGAGCACTTATGAAGATATGGATGGGGACTTGGACACCATTAAACTGAAAATTCCTAGTTTTCAAGGTAAAAACGATCCTGAGGCTTATTTGGAGTGGGAGAAAAAGGTGGATTGGATTTTTGATTGTCATATCTATTCTGAACAAAAAAAGGTGAAATTGGTGATAATTGAGTTTACGGAGTATGCATTGATTTGGTGGGATCAGATTGTGATCAGTAGGAGGAGGAATGACGAGCGACCCGTTCAGACTTGGGGGGAGATGAAAGTCTTAATGAGGAGATAATTTGTGCCAAACCACTATTACAGAGACTTATATTTGAAGCTCCAAGGTCTGAATCAAGGTTATAAGACAGTAGATGAATATCACAAAGAGATGGAGATAGCAATGATTCGGGCTAATGTTGTTGAGGATAGAGAAGCCACCATGGCTAGATTTCTTAATGGGTTGAATCAGGACATTGCTAATGTAGTTGAGCTACAGCACTATGTGGAGCTAGAGGCCATGGTTCACATGGCGACGAAGGTGGAGAGACAACTTAGGAAGGGGCATGCTCGGCCAGCATTTAATTCGGGTTCGTCATCATCTTGGAAGCTGAATCTAAGGAGAGAGGGTACTGTCCAGCCAAGATCCTTTGGTTCTTCTAGAACTGAACCACCAAAGGCTAAAGTTGATGTCCCTACTGATGCCAAAGGTAAATCTGAAACTCAACCTAAACGTACTCGTGATGTTAAATGTTTCAGGTGTCATGGACATGGACATTATGCTTCAGAGTGTCCAAACAAGAGAATCATGATGATTAGAGATAATGGTGATGTGGAATATGAAAGTGACAGTTCTGATTGTGAAGGCATGCCACCATTGGAGGATAGTGATGGGGATGAGTTACCAAAAAAAAAGATATTAAATATTGAATTTGATGTCATTTGGTCAAATTTGGACTTATTATGATATTGTTTGCTTGAGGTTTTCATTCTAGTTTCAATTCTGCCGCAGAAACACTACTATTAACGTGAACCGTATGCAAACCAGGTTCGAATGAATAGAAACCTCATATTCTGTGTGTTTCGGGATGGGATAGCACCGTATGTTATATTTTGGCTATTTTTGACTTCGGCTTGGGGAGGATTTGATTGGAGGTTTATTTTGGCCGCAGAGGGTTTGGGTACCTAGACATAAGAGAACGATCTATAAATTGATATTCTATGTTTTTATAGTGTTGTAATACTAAATATTGACTTCGAGCTCATTTGGAGATCGTTTGGTCAAATTTGGACTTATTATGATATTGTTTGCTTGAGGTTTTGATTTGAGTTTCAATTATTTTTTTGGTAAGCTGACTTATGTATTAAAAGAAAATGATACAAAGAATATAATGGGCATATCCAAGATTTACAATGTGAACAGAAACGAAAACCAACAAATGGCTACAGGCTAGCCACATAACAAAACAAAAACTTAGACCAACTAGATATGCTAGGGGTACAAAAACAACCAGCTAAACATCAAATTAAGAGTCCATGTTATTGACCCTCCAAAGTCTTTGGATCCTTATGTTTTCATCTGTTTGTTGAACATTCCTCATCAAAACAAGCTTATCGCGAATGATACATTCGATTTGATCAAAAACCAAATTCGAAGCTTTAGACACATCTGCAAAGATCCTTGCGTTCCGTTCTTGCCAGATACAATACACTGTAGCTGCGAAACCCAGTTTACGAGAAAAGTTGACGAAACTTTTGCCATGCCAAGAGATAGTGGCCAATCGAATCCATTCATCCAAGCTTTTTGTCATTCTTGGAATGTCGCATCTGTCACAAACATTCCACCATAATGCTTTCGTAAAGGAGCATTCAAAGAACAAGTGGTTGTGATCTTCATTATTGCGGAGACAAAGTGAGCACCTATTGGGACCATGAATACCAAACCGATGAAGTCTTTCCTGCGTTGAGAGTTTCCGTTGGATAGCCACCCAAAGAAGAAATGCATGTCTTGGGACAGCATTCTTGAACCACACGATGTCATGCCAATCAACCATCTGATGATGAATTCTTAGTTGTTCCCAAGCTACTTTGACCGAGAAACTCTGATTTGGCGAATCCAACCAAACAATCTCATCCTTTTGCCCCTTAGGAGTCGATGTGGAAGGAATAACTTTTATAATGGGGTGCCAGCCAATAGCATGAGTGATAGGAATTCTCCATTCTAAGTTATTAATCAGCACGTTCACTCTCGCATTGTGTTCCATACCTGAATCATAGATGAATCGTTCACCGTAAGTATCAGCGAGCGGGCTGTGAGGATGCCAATTGTCAAACCATAGAGAGGTTGTCATTCCATCTCCGATAATGTGCTTCATCTTCGGCCATGCTAAGGATCTGAGCTTTAGAATCTTTCCCCAAGCCCAAGAGCAGCTTCCTGGCGCCTTGATTGTCCAGAAATTCCTACCTCGCAAGAGATTGGATCTAATCCAAGTAGACCAGATTGAGCCATCCGAGTCATTGCACAAGTTCCAAATGTGTTTCAACAAGGCAATCTTGTTCCATTCTGTTATCCTTTTTATGCCTAGCCCCCCCTCCTTTCTTGGAAGACATACCTGATCCCAAGCCACTTTAGCCCTAGTAGTGCTCATATCTGAACCTGACCAAAGAAATGATCTCATAATTTGCTCAACGTTTTTCACTACTTGCCCAGGTAATAGGAATAGAGATGCCCAATAGACCTGGATGGAGAATAAAACTGAGTTAATCAGTTGTACTCGCCCTGCGAAAGAGAGTGTTCTGCAGGTCCAATGTCGTACTTTAGCGGTAATTCGATCCACGAGGCCCTTACAATCAACAACCTTTAGTCTGGACGAGATAAGATTTGAGTTTCAATTATGCCGCAGAAACACTGCTATTAGTGCGAACCGTATGCAAACCAGGTTCGAATAAATAGAAAACTCACATTCTGTGTTTTCAGGATGGGATTGCACTATATGTTAAATTTGGGCTTATTTTGACTTCGGCTTGGGGAGGATTTGATTGGAGGTTCATTTCGGCCGCAGAGGGTTTTGGTACCTAGACATAAGAGAACGATCTTGAATGCTAGCTTAAAGGTTTTAAAATTAAATTTAAAAAATAAAAAAGTAAGTAGGGTCTCTGTTTCTGATGATTGAAAGATAGTTTAAATGTTTTCAAGGTATAAAAATAATTTTTTAAAAAAAAGTAAGTAGGATGTGTGTTTCTAAGACTTGAATGATAGTTTAAATTTTAAAATTAAAAATAATTTTTTAAAAAAAGTATGATCTTTATTTCTGATACTAGAATGATAGTTTAAATGTTTAAAAATTTTAAAAATAATTTTTTAAAAAATATAACTTGGATCTCCGTGTCTCGTACTTGAATAATAGTTTAAATGTTTTAATATTATAAAAATAATTTTTTAAAAAAAGTAAGTAGGATCTCTGTTTCTGATACTTGAATGATAGTTTAAATATTTTAAAATTGCAAAAATATTTTTCAAAAAAAGTAAGTAGGATCTCTGTTTCTGATACTTGAAATATTGTTTAAATGTTTTCAAATTATAAAAATAAGTTTTTTTAAAAAAGTAGGTAGAATCTATGTTTTTGATACTTGAATGATAGTTTAAATGTTTTAAAATTAAAAAATAATTTTTTAAAAAAAGTAAGTAGGATCTCTCTTTCGGATACTTGAATGATAGTTTAAATGTTTTAAAATTACAAAAATATTTTTTTAAAAAAATAAGTAGGATCTCTGTTTGTGATACTTGAATGATAGTTTAAATGTTTTAAAATTGCAAAAATTTTTTTAAATAGTAAGTAAGATCTCTGTTTCTGATACTTGAAAGATGGTTTAAATGTTTTAAAAGAATAAAACAATTTTTTTTTTAAATGTAAGTAGGATGTGTATTTCAGATACTTGAATGCTAGTTTAAATGTTTTAAAATTAAATTTTTTTTAAAAAAGTAGGGTCTCTGTTTCTGATACTTGAAAAGATAGTTTAAATGTTTTCAAGGTATAAAAATAATTTTTTAAAAAGTAAGTAGGATGTGTGTTTCTAATACTTGAATGATAGTTTAAAGGTTTTAAAATTGAAAAAATAATTTTTTTTTAAAAAAGTAAGAATAATCTTTATTTCTGATACTAGAATGATAGTTTAAATGGTTTTAAATTAAAAAAAATAATTTTTTTAAAAAAGTAAGTAGGATCTCTGTGTCTCGTACTTGAATAATAGTTTAAATGTTTTAATATTGTAAAAATAATTTTTTTTAAAAAGTAAAGAGGATCTCTGTTTCTGATACTTGAATGATAGTTTAAATATTTTAACATTACAAAAATAATTTTTGAAAAAAAGTAAGTAGGATCTCTGTTTCTCAAATTTGAAAGATATTATAATTTTTTAAAAAAGTAAGTAGGATGTGTGTTTCTAATACTTGAATGATAGTTTAAAGGTTTTAAAATTGAAAAAATAATTTTTTTAAAAAAAGTAAGAATGATCTTTATTTCTGATACTAGAATGATAGTTTAAATGGTTTTAAATTAAAAAAATAATTTTTTAAAAAAAGTAAGTAGGATCTTTGTGTCTCGTACTTGAATAATAGTTTAAATGTTTTAATATTGTAAAAATAATTTTTTAAAAAAAGTAAAGAGGATCTCTGTTTCTGATACTTGAATGATAGTTTAAATATTTTAACATTACAAAAATAATTTTTGAAAAAAAGTAAGTAGGATCTCTGTTTCTCAAATTTGAAAGATAGTTTAAATGTTTTAAGACTATAAAAATAATTTTTGAAAAAAAGTAAGTAGGATCTCTGTGTCTCGTACTTGAATAATAGTTTAAATGTTTTAATATTATAAAATTAATTTTTTAAAAAAAGTAAGTAGGATCTCTGTTTCTCATACTTGAAAGATAATTTAAATGTTTTCAAATTATAAAATTTGTTTTTTAAAAAAAGTAAGTAGGATGTTGTTTCTAATACTTGAATGATAGTTTAAAGGTTTTAAAATTGAAAAATAATTTTTTTTAAAAAAGTAAAAATGATCTTTATTTCTGATACTAGAATGATAGTTTAAATGGTTTTAAATTAAAAAATAATTTTTTTTAAAAAGTAAGTTGGATCTTTGTGTCTCGTACTTGAATAATAGTTTAAATGTTTAAATATTATAAAAATAATTTTTTAAAAAAAGTAAGGAGGATCTCTGTTTCTGATACTTCAATGATAGTTTAAATATTTTAACATTACAAAAATAATTTTTGAAAAAAAGTAAGTAGCATCTCTGTTTCTCAAATTCGAAAGATAGTTTAAATGTTTTAAGACTATAAAAATAATTTTTGAAAAAAACTTAGTAGGATCTCTGTTTCTGATACTTGAAGATGATTTAAATGTTTTAAAACAATAAAAATATTTTTTTAAAAAAAGTAAGTAGCATGTTTGTTTCTAATACTTGAATGATCGTTTAAATGTTCTAAAATTATAAAAATATATTTTTTAAAAAAGTAAGTAGGATCTTTGTTTCTGATAGTTGAAAGATTGTTTAATGTTTTCAAATTATACAAATAATTTTTTTTTAAAAGTAAGTAGAATATCTGTTTCTGATACTTGAAAGATAGTTTAAATGTTTTAAAAGTATAAAAATAATGTTTTTAAAAAAGTAAGTAGGATCTTTGTTTTTGATATTTGAAAAAAAGTTCAAATGTTTTCAAATTATAAAAATAATTTTTTTTTTAAAAAGTAAGTAGTATATCTGTTTCTGATATTTGAAAGATGGTTTAAATGTTTTAAAATTATAAAAATAATTTTTTAAAAAAAGAAAGTAGGATCTCTGTTTCGGATACTTGAATGATAGTTTAAATATTTTAAAATTGTAACAATATTTTTTTTAAAAAAGTAAGTAGGATCTCTGTTTCTCAAATTTGACAGATAGTTTAAATATTTTAAGACTATAAAAATAATTTTTTTTAAAAAAGTAAGTAGCATATATGTTTCTAATATCTGTTTCTGATACTTGAATGATAGTTTAAATGTTTTAAAATTGCAAAAATATTTTTTTAAAAAAAGTAAGTAGGATCTTTGTTTCTCAAATTTGACAGATAGTTTAAATATTTTAAGACTATAAAAATAATTTTTTTTAAAAAAAGTAAGTAAGATCTCTGTTTCTGATACTTGAAAGATGGTTTAAATGTTTTAAAAGAATAAAAATAAATTTTTTTAAAAAGTAAGTAGCATGTTTGTTTCTGATACTTGAATGATCGTTTAAATGTTGTAAAATTATAAAAACAAAAATTTTAAAAAAAGTAAGTAGGATTTCTTTTTCTGATAGTTGAAAGATTGTTTAAATGTTTTCAAATTATAAAAATAATTTTTTAAAAAAAAGTAAGTAGGATCTCTGTTTCTGATACTTGAAAGATAGTTTAAATGTTTTCAAATTATAAAATTTTTTTTTTAAAAAAAGTAGGTAGGATGTGTGTTTCTAATACTTGAATGATATTTTAAAGGTTTTAAAATTGAAAAAATAATTTTTTAAAAAAAAGTAAAAATGATCTTTATTTCTAATACTAGAATGATAGTTTAAATGGTTTTAAATTATAAAAATAATTTTTTAAAAAAAGTAAGTAGGATCTCTGTCTCGTACTTGAATAATAGTTTAAATGTTTTAATATTGTAAAAATAATTTTTTAAAAAAAGTAAGGAGGATCTCTGTTTGTGATACTTGAATGATAGTTTAAATGTTTTAAAATTGCCAAAATATTTTTTTTAAAATAGTAAGTAAGATCTCTGTTTCTGATACTTGAAAGATGGTTTAAATGTTTTAAAAGAATAAAACAATTTTTTTTAAATGTAAGTAGGATGTGTATTTCAGATACTTGAATGCTAGTTTAAATGTTTTAAAATTAAATTTTTTTTTTGAAAGAAAGTAGGGTCTCTGTTTCTGATACTTGAAAAGATAGTTTAAATGTTTTTAAGGTATAAAAATAATTTTTAAAAAAAGTAAGTAGGATGTGTGTTTCTGATACTTGAATGATAGTTTAAAGGTTTTAAAATTGAAAAAATAATTTTTTTAAAAAAAGTAAGAATGATCTTTATTTCTGATACTAGAATGATAGTTTAAATGGTTTTAAATTAAAAAAATATTTTTTTAAAAAAGTAAGTAGGATCTTTGTGTCTCGTACTTGAATAATAGTTTAAATGTTTTAATATTGTAAAAATAATTTTTTAAAAAAAGTAAGGAGGATCTCTGTTTTTGATACTTGAATGATAGTTTAAATATTTTAACATTACAAAAATAATTTTTGAAAAAAAGTAAGTAAGATCTCTGTTTCTCAAATTTGAAAGATAGTTTAAATGTTTTAAGACTATAAAAATAATTTTTGAAAAAAAGTATGTAGGATCTCTGTTTCTGATACTTGAAAGATGGTTTAAATGTTTTAAAACAATAAAAATATTTTAAAAAAAAGAAGTAAGTAGCATGTTTGTTTCTAATACTTGAATGACCGTTTAAATGTTCTAAAATTATAAAAATATATATTTTTAAAAAGTAAGTAGGATCTTTGTTTCTGATAGTTGAAAGATTGTTTAATGTTTTCAAATTATACAAATAATTTTTTTAAAAAAGTAAGTAGAATATCTGTTTCTGATACTTGAATGATAGTTTAAATGTTTTAAAAGTATAAAAATAATGTTTTTAAAAAAGTAAGTAGGATCTTTGTTTCTGATATTTGAAACAAAGTTCAAATGTTTTCAAATTATAAAAATAATTTTTTTTTAAAAAGTAAGTAGTATATCTATTTCTGATATTTGAAAGATGGTTTAAATGTTTTAAAATTATAAAAATAATTTTTAAAAAAAAGAAAGTAGGATCTCTGTTTCGGATACTTGAATGATAGTTTAAATATTTTAAAATTGTAACAATATTTTTTTTAAAAAAGTAAGTAGGATCTCTGTTTCTCAATTTGACAGATAGTTTAAATATTTAAGACTATAAAAATAATTTTTTTTAAAAAAGTAAGTAGCATATATGTTTCTAATATTTGTTTCTGATACTTGAATGATAGTTTAAATGTTTTAAAATTGCAAAAATATTTTTTTAAAAAAAGTAAGTAGGATCTTTGTTTCTCAAATTTGACAGATAGTTTAAATATTTTAAGACTATAAAAATAATTTTTTTAAAAAAAAAGTAAGTAGGATCTCTGTTTCTGATACTTGAAAGATGGTTTAAATGTTTTAAAAGAATAAAAATAATTTTTTTAAAAAAGTAAGTAGCATGTTTGTTTCTGATACTTGAATGATCGTTTAAATGTTGTAAAATTATAAAAAAAATTTTTAAAAAAAAGTAAGTAGGATTTCTTTTTCTGATAGTTGAAAGATTGTTTAAATGTTTTCAAATTATAAAAATAATTTTTTTAAAAAAAGTAAGTAGGATCTCTGTTTCTGATACTTGAAAGATAGTTTAAATGTTTTCAAATTATAAAATTTGTTTTTAAAAAAAATTAAGTAGGATGTGTGTTTCTAATACTTGAATGATAGTTTAAAGGTTTTAAAATTGAAAAAATAATTTTTAAAAAAAAAGTAAAAATGATCTTTATTTCTGATACTAGAATGATAGTTTAAATGTTTTAAATTATAAAAATAATTTTTTTCAAAAAGTAAGTAGGATCTCTGTCTCGTACTTGAATAATAGTTTAAATGTTTTAATATTGTAAAAATAATTTTTTAAAAAAGTAAGGAGGATCTCTGTTTGTGATACTTGAATGATAGTTTAAATGTTTTAAAATTTCCAAAATATTTTTTTTAAATAGTAAGTAAGATCTCTGTTTCTGATACTTGAAAGATGGTTTAAATGTTTTAAAAGAATAAAACAATTTTTTTTAAAATGTAAGTAGGATGTGTATTTCTAATACTTGAATGCTAGTTTAAATGTTTTCAAGGTATAAAAATAATTTTTTAAAAAAGTAAGTAGGATCTCTGTTTTTGATACTTGAAAGATGGTTTAAATGTTTTAAAAGAATAAAAATAATTTTTTTAAAAAAGTAAGTAGCATGTTTGTTTCTGATACTTGAATGATCGTTTAAATGTTGTAAAATTATAAAAAAAAAATTTTTAAAAAAAAATAAGTAGGATTTCTTTTTCTGATAGTTGAAGATTGTTTAAATGTTTTCAAATTATAAAAATAATTTTTTAAAAAAGTAAGTAGGATCTTTGTTTCTGATACTTGAAAGATGGTTTAAATGTTTAAAAGAATAAAATAATTTTTTTTTAAAAGTAAGTAGCATGTTTGTTCTGATACTTGAATGATCGTTTAAATGTTGTAAAATTATAAAAAATTTTTTAAAAAAAAGTAAGTAGGATTTCTTTTTTTGATAGTTGAAAGATTGTTTTAAAATGTTTTCAAAATTATAAAAATAATTTTTTAAAAAAAGTAAGTAGGATCTCTGTTTCTGATACTTGAAAGATAGTTTAAATGTTTTCAAATTATAAAATTTGTTTTTTAAAAAAAGTAAGTAGGATGTGAGTTTCTAATACTTGAATGATAGTTTAAAGGTTTTAAAATTGAAAAAATAATTTTTTTTAAAAAAGTAAAAATAATCTTTATTTCTGATACTAGAATGATAGTTTAAATGGTTTTAAATTAAAAAAATAATTTTTTTAAAAAAAGTAAGAATGATCTTTATTTCTGATACTAGAATGATAGTTTAAATGGTTTTAAATTAAAAAAATATTTTTTAAAAAAAGTAAGTAGGATCTTTGTGTCTCGTACTTGAATAATAGTTTAAATGTTTTAATATTGTAAAAATAATTTTTTAAAAAAAGTAAGGAGGATCTCTGTTTTTGATACTTGAATGATAGTTTAAATATTTTAACATTACAAAAATAATTTTTGAAAAAAAGTAAGTAAGATCTCTGTTTCTCAAATTTGAAAGATAGTTTAAATGTTTTAAGACTATAAAAATAATTTTTGAAAAAAAGTATGTAGGATCTCTGTTTCTGATACTTGAAAGATGGTTTAAATGTTTTAAAACAATAAAAATATTTTAAAAAAAAGAAGTAAGTAGCATGTTTGTTTCTAATACTTGAATGACCGTTTAAATGTTCTAAAATTATAAAAATATATATTTTTAAAAAAGTAAGTAGGATCTTTGTTTCTGATAGTTGAAAGATTGTTTAATGTTTTCAAATTATACAAATAATTTTTTTAAAAAAGTAAGTAGAATATCTGTTTCTGATACTTGAATGATAGTTTAAATGTTTTAAAAGTATAAAAATAATGTTTTTAAAAAAGTAAATAGGATCTTTGTTTCTGATATTTGAAACAAAGTTCAAATGTTTTCAAATTATAAAAATAATTTTTTTTTAAAAAGTAAGTAGTATATCTATTTCTGATATTTGAAAGATGGTTTAAATGTTTTAAAATTATAAAAATAATTTTTAAAAAAAAGAAAGTAGGATCTCTGTTTCGGATACTTGAATGATAGTTTAAATATTTTAAAATTGTAACAATATTTTTTTAAAAAAAGTAAGTAGGATCTCTGTTTCTCAAATTTGACAGATAGTTTTAAATATTTTTAAGACTATAAAATAATTTTTTTAAAAAAGTAAGTAGCATATATGTTTCTAATATTTGTTTCTGATACTTGAATGATAGTTTAAATGTTTTAAAATTGCAAAAATATTTTTTTAAAAAAAGTAAGTAGGATCTTTGTTTCTCAAATTTGACAGATAGTTTAAATATTTTAAGACTATAAAAATAATTTTTTTTTAAAAAAAGTAAGTAGGATCTCTGTTTCTGATACTTGAAAGATGGTTTAAATGTTTTAAAAGAATAAAACTAATTTTTTTAAAAAAGTAAGTAGCATGTTTGTTTCTGATACTTGAATGATCGTTTAAATGTTGTAAAATTATAAAAAAAAAAATTTAAAAAAAAAGTAAGTAGGATTTCTTTTTCTGATAGTTGAAAGATTGTTTAAATGTTTTCAAATTATAAAAATAATTTTTTTAAAAAAAGTAAGTAGGATCTCTGTTTCTGATACTTGAAAGATAGTTTAAATGTTTTCAAATTATAAAATTTGTTTTTTAAAAAAAATTAAGTAGGATGTGTGTTTCTAATACTGAATGATAGTTTAAAGGTTTTTAAAAAATTGAAAAAATAATTTTAAAAAAAAAGTAAAATGATCTTTATTTCTGATACTAGAATGATAGTTTAAATGTTTTAAATTATAAAAATAATTTTTTTCAAAAAGTAAGTAGGATCTCTGTCTCGTACTTGAATAATAGTTTAAATGTTTTAATATTGTAAAAATAATTTTTTAAAAAAAGTAAGGAGGATCTCTGTTTGTGATACTTGAATGATAGTTTAAATGTTTTAAAATTTCCAAAATATTTTTTTTTAAATAGTAAGTAAGATCTCTGTTTCTGATACTTGAAAGATGGTTTAAATGTTTTAAAAGAATAAAACAATTTTTTTTAAAATGTAAGTAGGATGTGTATTTCTAATACTTGAATGCTAGTTTAAATGTTTTCAAGGTATAAAAATAATTTTTTAAAAAAGTAAGTAGGATCTCTGTTTTTGATACTTGAAAGATGGTTTAAATGTTTTAAAAGAATAAAAATAATTTTTTTAAAAAAGTAAGTAGCATGTTTGTTTCTGATACTTGAATGATCGTTTAAATGTTGTAAAATTATAAAAAAAAATTTTAAAAAAAATAAGTAGGATTTCTTTTTCTGATAGTTGAAAGATTGTTTAAATGTTTTCAAATTATAAAAATAATTTTTTAAAAAAAGTAAGTAGGATCTTTGTTTCTGATACTTGAAAGATGGTTTAAATGTTTTAAAAGAATAAAAATAATTTTTTTTAAAAGTAAGTAGCATGTTTGTTTCTGATACTTGAATGATCGTTTAAATGTTGTAAAATTATAAAAAAAATTTTTAAAAAAAAAGTAAGTAGGATTTCTTTTTTTGATAGTTGAAAGATTGTTTAAATGTTTTCAAATTATAAAAATAATTTTTTAAAAAAAGTAAGTAGGATCTCTGTTTCTGATACTTGAAAGATAGTTTAAATGTTTTCAAATTATAAAATTTGTTTTTTAAAAAAAGTAAGTAGGATGTGAGTTTCTAATACTTGAATGATAGTTTAAAGGTTTTAAAATTGAAAAAATAATTTTTTTAAAAAAAGTAAAAATAATCTTTATTTCTGATACTAGAATGATAGTTTAAATGGTTTTAAATTAAAAAAATAATTTTTTAAAAAAAGTAAGTAGGATCTCTGTGTCTCGTACTTGAATAATAGTTTAAATGTTTTAATATTGTAAAAATAATTTTTTTAAAAAAGTAAGTAGGATCTCTGTTTCTGATACTTGAAAGATAGTTTAAATGTTTTCAGATTATAAAATTTGTTTTTTTAAAAAAGTAAGTAGGATGTGTGTTTCTAATACTTGAATGATAGTTTAAAGGTTTTAAAATTGAAAAAATAATTTTTTTTTAAAAAGTAAAAATGATCTTTATTTCTGATACTAGAATGATAGTTTAAATGGTTTTAAATTAAAAAAATAATTTTTTTAAAAAAGTAAGTAGGATCTCTGTGTCTCGTACTTGAATAATAGTTTAAATGTTTTAATATTGTAAAAATAATTTTTTTAAAAAAGTAAGGAGGATCTCTGTTTCTGATACTTGAATGATAGTTTAAATATTTTAACATTACAAAAATAATTTTTTTAAAAAAGTAAGTAGGATCTCTGTTTCTCAAATTTGAAAGATAGTTTAAATGTTTTAAGACTATAAAAATAATTTTTGAAAAAAAATAAGTAGGATCTCTGTTTCTGATACTTGAAAGATGGTTTAAATTTTTTAAAACAATAAAAATAATTTTTTTTAAAAAAGTAAGTAGCATGTTTGTTTCTAATACTTGAATGATCGTTTAAATGTTCTAAAATTATAAAAATATATTTTTTAAAAAAGTAAGTAGGATCTTTGTTTCTGATAGTTGAAAGATTGTTTAATGTTTTCAAATTATACAAATAATGTTTTTTAAAAAGTAAGTAGAATATATGTTTCTGATACTTGAAAGATAGTTTAAATGTTTTAAAAGTATAAAAATAATGTTTTTAAAAAAGTAAGTAGGATCTTTGTTTCTGATATTTGAAACAAAGTTCAAATGTTTTCAAATTATAAAAACAATTTTTTTAAAAAAAGTAAGTAGTTATTTATTTGGGTCAATTGTAAGTGGGCTTCATATAAGTCCACCTAAGAGGGGTCTATTAGGGTTTCTTTAAGTCTAGAGTCAGTATAAATAGAGGTATAACCAAACATGTAAGGTTACGCAATTTTTAGATCAATAAACTTCTTTGCAGCACTTGTGTGTTGGTGGGATAATCTCCCTTCCTTGGTTCTCTAAAGAACTGAAAACAACTTATCGAAGAACAACTGGCTTCGTGGCGTCATCCTTATACTTCTCGTTCGCGAATCTATATTCGTTGGGTGGGGGTTTTCGTTTCCAATAGTGCTGGTGCCTAGGTACAAGTTATCTTTGTGTCACACTCCTATCAAATCTGATTTACTTGGCTTTTCGGGAATTGGTGTCTTTGCGTGTGGGTTGCGTGACCACGTGATCACGAGGTTCGCATCACTTTAACAAAAAAACTCCTTTTACTCTGCCATCCTAGTAACAATAGTCTTGCAAATAGTTTATGAAATAGAAAACACAGTTTTTTTTTAAAATATCAACTACTACCCTTTCCCCCCTAACCAAAATGAAACATTGTCCTCAATGTCTTAAGGTAGAAAGATAGAGTATAGAAGACATCACCTGAAATAGCGAACACTGACAAACCTGAAACACACTTAAACAAATATAAGAAACAACAAAACACAATAATAAAACCAAAAGACGCAAAGTTTTTACAACGAAGGCTCAAATCCAATCTAAACTTTTTATGACTTTCCTTAGTTGACCAATTTATGCGACTCATGGAGGGATTAATTACAAGGATGAAAGATTGTAGTTGGTCAATCAATTGTTCAGCAGTAGCAGCAGAGATTATGATTTGTCGTGCTGAAGATGTTAGAAATTCTTGTTCCACAACATGATCAAGAAAAGACAACAACTTATCATAAAAACCATTAACATTTAACAAACCTATGGGTTTATGGTGATGTGCAGTTGGGCCCAAGAGGAAATATGAAAGATCTCTTCCAATGTGCCCAGACCACCTGGTAAGGCAATAAAGGCATTAGCATGGTTAAACATTGCATTCAGTCGATCAGACATTGTGGGGACCTGTAATTCCTCTCCAATTGTTTTTCCAATGATGTCCCCTTGTGCTAAAGCTTTAGGGACAACCCCCAAAACTTAACTACCTCCTAAAAATGCAGCTTTTGACACTCCCCCCATTAACCCAAGGTTGCCTCCTCCATACACTAAATGAATCTTTCGCTCAGCTAGTACCTGACCAAGATGATTTGCTGATTCTAAAAACTCTTTTTCTTTCCCAGGACTGGATCCACCGAAAACACAAATATTGTTTATGTGATTACTTGAGGAACCTGCCATTTCTACACACAGAAGTATTTGATGAATGTATGTGATATGGTTTAGCCCTGTTGATGCGAACCTCGTGATCACGCAACCCACAATCAAGATTGAGATCTGATCCCGGAAAGCCGAAATAGGTCTGATAGGAGTGCGACACAATGGAAACCTGCCCCAAGGCACCTACACTATTGGAATGAGTAGAATGACGCCAGAAAGCCAGTTAATCTTCGATAAGTTAGATTCAGATCGTTCAAGAACTGAAGAATGCAAGAATCACTCTCACACGTTAAAACTGAAAAATTCAGAAGTAATTATCATCAAAGCTGCCGAAATTGTGGCTTACATGAGTTTAAATAGTTCTTGAAAAATTAACCCTAATGGACCTCTTATGTGGACTTATATGAGGTCCACTCAAAACTAGCCCAAAACCCTAAACTGAAAAGCCCATAACCTGATCCAAACAAGCCTTGGATCCTAGCTGAAAACAAACTATTAATTAAGCCCAAACATGAAAGAAAATACTAAAAATAAGTAACTTGTCATTAAATACCATCAGCCCTTCTTTCCTTGTGTAGCTAGGATGAATAGGGAATCCTTATAAGAAAAGGATTCGGAAACATTAATGAATCCTTGCCACACTAGGAGATTATATTGCAACTCATTAAAGATCCTTGTGGAACTAGGAAATTCCCAAAACCAGCTCCCACATCCTTGGAGGAAAAGAATCCTAATCAAATAGGAAGTCCACAAGTCAAATGGAAGTAAATAACAAAATCCGTACAGCCTCTGTTGACCAGTATTGGGGTGCCTTCCCGAACTCCGATTGACCTGCAAGTTTAACCCAAGGTAGTAAGATGTGTCTGGAGAGTCCACATAAAATATTAGCCCGATCCAACGGTCGGATTGAGAATTATGACTTTTGCCGTAAACCCGGACTGTTGCGCTTTTTAGGCCACAATCCGAATCTGACCTTACTTGGGTCGTATCACAGGGCTGAACCGTATCATTCCCTCCCTCTTCAAGAAGATTCGCCCTCGAATCTTGAATAGCATTAATGGTGACTTCAGTAGCCTCTTGTTTAAGCCTTCGGAATCCCCTTATTGCTAACACCTTTCTCCAACAACACTGTATAGAAGTAGTGACTGACAAGAATTTCAAATAAGCACGCCGTACTAACCACTTGCGTACATACTTTTGAATGATAACCACAGCGACTCTCCTTCGTCTTTCATCCTTTTGGCGTTGTACCTCTTTTTCCCATGAAGCTTCAAGATCATAGAATAATCTTCTACACTTATCAACTTCTCGTTCTAGAACCCCCAAACCATGGCTTAGTATTTCGCATCGTTGATCTACAATCCTCCTCTGTTCCCTCTCCCTTAGTGAATACATGACACAGATAGGGGAAAAAACAAGAAGACGACAAGAATAGAGTTTATAGCATGAAGAACATTGATTTAGACTCGAGAATACAAATCTGACTTTTGTTTGGACCAGAACTTATCGAAAAACAAACTAATGCGAGGGTGATGAAAATGACTCAAACAACAGCCAAATATCAAAATATGATGATAGCAGGAACGAAATCAACAGAAACAAAACAAGTTTTGAAAGATAACCAAACAGACCGTTACAACAAACAAGACCTAATTCGGGAAACCTAAAGAAACCGATATCCAAATGACCTCGAATTTAATTTGTATTATTACAATACTATGAAATCACCAAAAATCAATTTATAGGTCGTTCTCTTATTTCTAGGTACCCAAACTCCTTGTATGATCAGTTTGCGGCAGAATTGATCCTCCAATTAAAACCTCCAGAAGCCGGAATCAAAATATGCCCAAATTTAATATATGGTGCGATCTCATCCCCAATACACATAATATGAAGTTTCAACTGATTCTAAGGTGTTTTTCTTACGGCTCACTAATAGTAGTGTTTCTGCGGCAGAATTGAACCTCGAATTAAAACCTCAAGCAAACAATATCGAAATATGTCCAAATTTGATATATGATGCGATCTCACCCCAAATAGACTGAATATGAAGTTTAAATTGATTCCAAGGTGTTTTACCTAGGGTTCACTAAGAGTAGTGTTTTTGCGGCAGAATTGAAACTCAATTAAAACCTCAAGCAAATAATATCAATAAGCCCAAATTTGATATATCATGCGATCCCACCCCCAATAGACTGAATATGAAGTTTAAATTGATTCCGAGGTGGTTTGCTTATGGTTCACCAAGATTTGTGTTTCTGCGGCAAAAATTGAATGATCCTTCAAATTTCAACTAATCACTCTTTTCTCTATTTCTTTCTGATTTTTTTTTCTTTTTAACAAACTGATATGATTAGAGACAGTAACAAGATGAAATATAACTTTTTTTTTTTTTTTGCTTAGATGACACAGACACGAAGAACAAGAAGATGGATGCAAACACTGAAAAACTTAAGGGACACTAAAAAAAAAACGAAAATAACAGAATGATATGACCTTGTTTCGGAGCCTAGCTCTGATACCAACTGATGCGAACCTCGTGATCACGTGGTCACGCAACCCACAATCAAGATTGAGATCTGATCCCGGAAAGCCGAAATAGGTCTGATAGGAGTGCGACACAATGGAAACCTGCCCCAAGGCACCTACACTATTGGAATGAGTAGAATGACGCCACGAAGCCAGTTAATCTTCGATAAGTCAGATTCAGTTCGTTCAAGAACTGAAGAATGCAAGAATCACTCTCACACGTTAAAACTGAAAAATTCAGAAGTAATTATCATCAAAGCTGCCGAAATTGTGGCTTACATGAGTTTAAATAGTTCTTGAAAAATTAACCCTAATGGACCTCTTATGTGGACTTATATGAGGTCCACTCAAAACTGGCCCAAAACCCTAAACTAAAAAGCCCATAACCTGATCCAAACAAGCCTTGGATCCTAGCTGAAAACAAACTATTAATTAAGCCCAAACATGAAAGAAAATACTAAAAATAAGTAACTTGTCATTAAATACCACCAGCCCTTCTTTCCTTGTGTAGCTAGGATGAATAAGGAATCCTTATACGGAAACATTAATGAATCCTTGCCACACTAGGAGATTATATTGCAACTCATTAAAGATCCTTGTGGAACTAGGAAATTCCCAAAACCAGCTCCCACATCCTTGGAGGAAAAGAATCCTAATCAAATAGGAAGTCCACAAGTCAAATGGAAGTAAATAACAAAATCCGTACAGCCTATGTTGACCAGTATTGGGGTGCCTTCCCGAACTCCGATTGACCTCAAATTTTAACCCAAGGTAGTAAGATATGTCTGGAGAGTCCACATAAAATATTAGCCCGATCCAACGGTCGGATTGAGAATTATGATTGTTGCCGTAAACCTGGACTGTTGCGCTTTTTACGCCAAAATCCGAATCTGACCTTACTTGGGTCGTATCACAGGGCTGAACCGTATCACCTGTGATATCAAACTGATGCGAACCTCGTGATCACGTGGTCACGTAACCCATAATCAAGATTGAGATCTGATCCCGGAAAGCCGAAACAGGTCTGATAGGAGTGAGACACAATGGAAACCTGCCCCAAGGCACCAACACTATTGGAATGAGTAGAATGACGCCATAAAGCCAGTTAATCTTTGATAAGTCAGATTTAGTTCGTTCAAGAACTGAAGAATGCAAGAATCACTCTCACACGTTAAAACTGAAAAATTCAGAATAATGATCATCAAAGCTACCGAAATTGTGGCTTACATGAGTTTAAATAGTTGAAAAATTAACCCTAATGGACCCCTTATGTGGACTTATATGAGGTCCACTCAAAACTGACTCAAAACCCTAAACTGAAAAGCCCATAACCTGATCCAAACAAGCCTTGGACCCTAGCTCAAAACAAAGTTTTAATTAAGCCCAAACATGAAAGAAAATAATAAAAATAACTAATATATCATTAAATACCACCAGCCCTTCTTTCCTTGTGTAGCTAGGATGAATAAGGAATCCTTATAAGAAAAGGATTTCGAAACATTAATGAATCACTGCCACACTTGTAGATTATATTGCAGCTCATTAAAGATCCTTGTAGAACTAGGAAATTCCCAAAACAAGCTGCCACATCCTTGTAGGAAAAGAATCCTAACCAAATAGGAAGTCCACAAGTCAAATGGAAGTAAATAACAAAATCCGTACAGCCTTCGTTGACCAGTATTGCGGTTCCTTCCTGAACTTCGATTGAACTGAATGTTTAACCCAAGGTAGTAAGATATGTCTGGAGAGTCCACGTAAAATATTAGCCTGATCCAACGGTCATATTGAGAATTATGACTGTTACTGTAAACCTGGATTGTTGTGCTTTTTACGCCAAAATCCGAATCTAACCTTACTTGGGTAGTATCACAGGGCTGAACCGTATCAGTATGGGTTGAGTAGAAATGAAAGGAAGGAAGAGAAGGTTTTATAGATGAGAAAAAGGAAATGCAATCATATCACCTATATGGAAGCCAACTGGAGTCTCTCTCTCTTTCTTCTCATTTTTTTTGAAAAAAAATAATAATAAATAAAATGTGTATGTACAGGTAGTTGTGATTGTGGCTCACATCTTCCCTTGGTTTTACGTCCAAGAACGACTTAAACGCCCTTATATGGGTCGGGGATAGGCTTCCCATCCAGTTTTCTAAAAAACTGGCAAACAAGGTCTTTTTTTAGTTAGATTCCCAAGACTATGATGAGCGTGTTCTTTATGAAAATGGGGCCATAAATCATGAATTGCCTGATGCACATCTCCACTATGATGAGACTTAAGAGTCAATAGAAGATTATCTAAAGACTCTCTATGTTTTGAAATAAATCCTACCTTTTGATAATTTTCACAGGTTTTGCAGAATGCATATGAGTCCTTGAACATGGTGGGTCGGGCCAGTAAAATCCACTTTGTAAGATTTTTGCAGTCATATTTTTTGACGAGAAATGATCCCCACATGCTTCAGAGTGACAAAATTTAATGACACTACTTACCTCATTGTCGAGAATGCATCTTTGAAATATTTGATCAAGACAATATTTGAATAAGTAAGGGTCATCCTAATAAAGGTTTTGCACGTCGCTCAAAAACTTTCTTTTATCTTGGTTATCCAAATGAGCTGGCAAAAATCCTGAAGCAAGAAAATTGTTATTTTTAGCAAACCAAGGCATTGAACTAAGAGAAAGTAAAGATTCATCAGGAAAGTGATCATTGATTGGTGTGATGTCGGATGTCGAATCTATTGTCAACTTTGACAAATGATCCGCGACAACATTTTCGGTGCCTTTTTCACCATCGATTGCTTCCTGTTTGGTCATGGCATAAGAAAATGGAAGTGCTCGTGGGAAATCAGTCTTTTCTTTGCAATGTTCAGATTCAACCCCTTCCTTACCCTCAAGATTGACTCATCATCTTTCTCACAAGGTTCAAGAATGGGTTTTTCAATAACCTTACCACTGTGAAGAGTGATGACTGATTTGACTTGATCCATGTGTTGGCTTCCGGAACTACTTGCATTTGCATTGTATTGCTCCTTTGGATTTTGTTGTGGTTGAGATGGAAACTTACCGTTCTCTTGAAAACTGAGAGTAGATGTGAATTTTGGAAGAGCATATTTAAAACCTGTCATGCTTTGAGCAAGTTGAGTGTTGATTATCTCTTGCTTTTCAATGAATGAATGCAATGTTTCCTCAAGATTTCTTCTAGAAGATGGAGCATAATGAGGTGCATATCCATGAGAATTATGGTGTGCTTGAAACGGTGGCTGTGAAGTTTGTGCATTATTGTTATCACTCTCCCAACTCAAATTTGGGTGATTTCTCCAACCAAGGTTGTATGTTTGCGAGAATAGGTTATGTATGATTGGTCCTTTGGAAACTGTTTAAAGCATGGGCTTGTTCATGGAGGCATTCCATGAAAGAAGGCAAAGTTGGACAGTCATTTATTGCATGTTCATTTGTTTCATAGATTTGACACATAATGTCTTGAACAAATTTTAATTGACCACTCTTTTTACATTTAAGTGCCTCAACTTTTCTAGCTAAATATGCAAATTTGGCTTGGAGGTCATAATCTTCCCTAAGGTTGTACATACCTCCACTAGATATATGAGGTTGAGTTTTACCTGGTGCCTCATAAGTGCCCGTAGTGTCCCAATTTTGAGCATTTTCAGCTAGCAAGTCTAGGTACTCCATTGCTTCATCAGGGTCTTTATCTTCAAAAGTTCCATTGCACATCAATTCCACCATTTGCCTATCTTTAGGTGTTAATCCTTTATAAAAATGTGAAACCAATCTCCATGTTTCAAAACCATGATGAGGGCAAGTATTAATCAAGTCTCGATACCTATCCCAACATTGGTAAAATGTTTATCCTGGTTTTTGAGTGAAAGTGGTGATTTGTCTTTTGAAAGAGTTTGTTCTGTGAGATGAAAAAAACTTCTTTAAAACTTGTTGTTGCAATTCATCCCAAGCATGAATGGATCCTGGTCTCAAATTTTGTAGCCAAGTTTTAGCTTTATCTTTTAAAGAAAAAGGAAAAAGCTTTAATTTGATGGTGTTCATGCTACAATTTGAGTCATTATAAGTGTTACAAACTTCCTCAAATTCTCTCAAATGCAAGTATGGATTTTCTAGATCTAAGCCATGAAAAGAAGGTAAAAGTTGAATAATGCTTGGCTTAAAATTAAAATGAGATGCATCAGGAGGAAAAAATATACATGATCGCGCAATTGTTCTTGTTGAATTCATGTAGTCTATAAGTGTTCTAACCCGATTATTCTCATTATAAAGCGATTGATTATCCTCTTCGGCCATGTTTTCTAAAGAAGATGAGGATACCTTACAAAGTTTATCATTTAATGTACGTGACCAAACTCTCATGCACGTATCGAAAGAGAATAAAAGGAAGAAAAAAAGAAAAGAAAAAGAAACAAAGTTAGATACAATAAAAGTGAAAAGAAAAAATAAAATAAATACTATAAATACTATAAAGTAAGTAGGATCTGTGTTTCTGATACTTGAATGATAGTTTAAAAGTTTTCAAATTTTAAAAATATTTTTTTAAAAAAAGTAAATAGAATATCTATGTCTCTTACATGAAAGATAGTTTAAATGTTTTAATATTATAAAAATAATATTTTTGAAAAAACCTATGTAGGATCTCTGTTTCTGATACTTCAATGATAGTTTAAATGTTTTAAAACTATAAATATATTTTTTTTTTCAAACAGTAAGTAGGATCTCTATTTCTAATATTTGAAAAATAGTTTAAATGTTTTAATATTATAAAAATACTTTTTTTAAAAAAAGCAAGTACGATCTTTGTTTAAGATACATGAATGTTAGTTTAAATGTTTTAAAATTATAAAAATAATTTTTAAAAAACAATATGTAGAATCTCTGTGTCTAATACTTGGAAGATAGTTTAAATGTTTTAATATTATAGAAATAAATTTTTAAAAATAGTAAGTAGGATCTCTGTTTCAGATACTTGAATGTTAGTTTAAATGTTTTAAAATTATAAAAATAATTTTTTTAAAAAAGAAAGTATCATCTCTGTTTCTGATACTTGAAGGATAGTTTAAATGTTTTAATATTATAAAAATAATTTTTTTTTAAAAGTAAGTAGGATCTCTGTTTCTGATACTTGAATGATAGTATAAATGTTTTAAAATTATAAAAATAATTTCTTAAAAAAAAGTAAGGAGGATCTCTGTTTTTGATACTTGAAAGATGGTTTAAATGTTTTAAAAGAATAAAAATAAATTTTAAAAAAATAGTAAGTAGGATGTGTGTTTCTGATACTTGAATGATCGTTCAAATGTTGTAAAATTATAAAAATAATTTTTTAACAAAAGTACGTAGGATTTTTGTTTTTGATAGTTGAAAGATTGTTTAAATGTTTTCAAATTATTAAATAAGTTTTTTAACAAAGTAAGTAGAATCTATGTTTCTCATAGTTGAATGATAGTTTAAATGTTTTAAAATTATAAAAATAATTTTTTTAATAAAGTAAGTAGGATCTCTGTTTCTGGTACTTGAATGATAGTTTAAATGTTTTCAAATTATAAAAATAATTTTTTCAAAAAAGTAAATAGAATCTCTGTGTCTCTTACATGAAAGATAGTTTAAATGTTTTAATATTATAAAAATAATTGTTTTGAAAAAACCTATGTAGGATCTCTGTTTCTGCTACTTGAAAAATAGTTTAAATGTTTTAATATTATAGAAATAAATTTTTAAAAATAGTAAGTAGGATCTCTGTTTCGGATACTAGAATGTTACTTTAAATGTTTTAAAATTATAAAAATAATTTCTTAAAAAAAGTAAGGAGGATCTCTGTTTCTGATACTTGAAAGATGGTCTAAATGTTTTAAAAGAATAATTTTTTTTAAAATTATAAGTAGTATGTGTGTTTATGATACTTGAATGATCGTTTAAATGTTGTAAAATTATAAAAATAATTTTAAAAAAAAAGTAAGTAGGAGTTCTGTTTCTAATAGTTGAAAGATTGTTTAAATGTGTTCAAATTATTAAATAATATTTTTAAAAGGTAAGTAGAATCTATGTTTCTGATACTTGAATGATAGTTTAAATATTTTAAAATTATAAAAATAATTTTTTTAAAAAAGTAAATAGAATATCTGTGTCTCTTACATTAAAGATAGTTTACATCTTTTTTTATTATAAAAATAATTGTTTTGAAAAAACCTATGTAGGATCTCTGTTTCTGCTACTTGAAAGATAGTTTAAATGTTTTAATATTATAGAAATAAATTTTTAAAAATAGTAAGTAGGATCTCTGTTTCAGATACTTGAAGGATAGTTTAAATGTTTTAATATTATAAAATAATTTTTTTAAAAAGTAAGTAGGATCTCTGTTTCTAATACTTGAATGATAGTTTAAATGTTTTAAAATTATAAAAATAATTTTTAAAAAAAAGTAAGTAGGAGTTCTGTTTTTGATAATTGAAAGATTGTTTAAATGTGTTCAAAGTATTTAATAATATTTTTAAAAGATAAGTAGAATCTATGTTTCTGATACTTGAATGATAGTTTAAATGTTTTAAAATTATAAAAATAATTTTTTAAAAAAGTAAATAGAATCTTTGTGTCTCTTACATTAAAGATAGTTTAAATGTTTTTTTATTATAAAAATAATTGTTTTGAAAAAACCTATGTAGGATCTCTGTTTCTGCTACTTGAAAGATAGTTTAAATGTTTTAATATTATAGAAATAAATTTTTAAAAATAGTAAGTAGGATCTCTGTTTCAGATACTTGAATGTTAGTTTAAATGTTTTAAAATTATAAAAATAATTTGATTTTAAAAAAGAAAGTAGAATCTCTTTGTTTGTTACTTGAAGGATAGTTTAAATGTTTTAATATTATAAAAATACTTTTTTAAAAAAAGTAAGGAGGATCTCTGTTTCTGATACTTGAATGATAGTTTAAATGTTTTAAAATTATAAAAATAATTTCTTAAAAAAAGTAAGGAGGATCTCTGTTTCATATACTTGAAAGATTGTTTAAATGTTTTCAAATTATTAAATAATGTTTTTAAAAAAGTAAGTAGAATCTATATTTCTGATACTTGAATGATAGTTTAAATGTTTTAAAATTATAAAAATAATTTTTTTAATAAAGTAAGTAGTATCTCTGTTTCTGGTACTTGAATGATAGTTTAAATGTTTTCAACTTATAAAAATAATTTTGAAAGAAAAAGTAAATAGAATCATTGTGTCTCTTACATGAAAGATAGTTTAAATATTTTAATATTTTAAAAATATTGTTTTTGGAAAAACCTATGTAGGATCTCTGTTTCTGATACTTGAATGATAATTTAAATGTTTTAAAATTACAAAAATAATTTTTTTAATAAAGTAAGTAGTATCTCTGTTTCTGGTACTTGAATGATAGTTTAAATGTTTTCAACTTATAAAAATAATTTTGAAAAAAAAAGTAAATAGAATCATTGTGTCTCTTACATGAAAGATAGTTTAAATATTTTAATATTTTAAAAATATTGTTTTTGGAAAAACCTATGTAGGATCTCTGTTTCTGATACTTGAATGATAATTTAAATGTTTTAAAATTAGAAAAATAAATTTTTTAAAAAAAGTAAGTAGGATCTCTGTTTCAGATACTTCAATCTTAGTTTAAATGTTTTAAAATTGTAAAAATAATTTTTTTTAAAAAAATAAGTACCAACTTTGTGTCTGCTACTTGAAAGATAGTTTAAATGTTTTAATATTATATAAATAAATTTTTAAAAATAGTAAGTAGGATCTATGTTTCGGATACTTGAATGTTACTTTAAATGTTTTAAAATTATAAAAATAATTTCTTAAAAAAAGTAAGGAGGATCTCTGTTTCTGATACTTGAAAGATGGTTTAAATGTTTTAAAAGAATAAATTTTTTTTAAATAGTAAGTAGTATGTGTGTTTATGATACTTGAATGATCGTTTAAATGTTGTAAAATTATAAAAATAATTTTTTAAAAAAAGTAAGTAGGAGTTCTGTTTCTGATAGTTGAAAGATTGTTTAAATGTGTTCAAACTATTAAATAATATTTTTTAAAAAGTAAGTAGAATCTATGTTTCTGATACTTGAATGATAGTTTAAATGTTTTAAAATTATAAAAATAATTTTTTTTTAAAAAGTAAATAGAATCTCTGTGTCTCTTACATGAAAGATAGTTTAAATGTTTTTTTATTATAAAAATAATTGTTTTGAAAAAACCTATGTAGGATCTCTGTTTCTGCTACTTGAAAGATAGTTTAAATGTTTTAAAAGAATAAAAATAATTGTTTAAAAAAAGCAAGTAGGATGTTTGTTTCTTATACTTGAACGATAGTTTAAATGTTTTCAAATTAGTAAATATTTTTTAAAAAAGAGTAAGTAGAATCTATGTTTCTGATTATGAAAATAATTTCTTAAAAAAAGTAAGGAGGATCTATGTTTCTGATACTTGAAAGATGGTTTAAATGTTTTAAAAGAATAATTTTTTTTTAAATAGTAAGTAGTTTGTGTGTTTCTGATACTTGAATGATCGTTTAAATATTGGAAAATTATAAAAATAATTTTTTAAAAAAAGTAAGTAGGAGTTCTGTTTCTGATAGTTGAAAGATTGTTTAAATGTGTTCAAATTATTAAATTATATTTTAAAAAAAGTAAGTAGAATCTATGTTTCTGATAGTTGAATGATAGTTTAAATGTTTTAAAATTATAAAAATATTTTTTTAAAAAAAAGTAAATAGAATCTTTGTGTCTCTTACATGAAAGATAGTTTAAATGTTTTAATATTATAAAAATAATTTTTTTGAAAAAACCTATGTAAGATCTCTGTTTCTGATACTTCAATGATAGTTTAAATGTTTTAAAACTATAAAAATAATTTTTTTAAAAACAATAAGTAGCATCTCTGTGTCTGATACTTGAAGGATAGTTTAAATGTTTTAATATTATAAAAATAATTTTTTTAAAAAAAATAAGTAGGATCTCTGTTTCTAATACTTGAATGATAGTATAAATGTTTTAAAATTATAAAAATAATTTCTTAAAAAAAGTAAGGAGGATCTTTGTTTCTAATTCTTGAAAGATGGTTTAAATGTTTTAAAAGAATAAAAATAAATTTTTAAAAAATAGTAAGTAGGATGTGTGTTTCTCATACTTGAATGATCGTTTAAATGTTATAAAATTATAAAAATATTTTTTAAAAAAAGTAACTAGGATTTTTGTTTTTGATAGTTGAAAGATTGTTTAAATGTTTTCAAATTATTAAATAAGTTTTTTTAAAAAGTAAGTAGAATCTATGTTTCTGATAGTTGAATGATAGTTTAAATGTTTTAAAATTATAAAAATATATTTTTTTAATAAAGTAAGTAGGATCTCTGTTTCTGGTACTTGAATGATAGTTTAAATGTTTTCAAATTATAAAAATAATTTTTAAAAAAAAGTAAATAGAATCTTTGTGTCTCTTACATGAAAGATAGTTTAAATGTTTTAATATTATAAAAATAATGTTTTTGAAAAAACCTATGTAGGATCTCTGTTTATGATACTTGAATGATAGTTTAAATGTTTTAAAACTATAAAAATAATTTAAATGTTTTTAAAACAGTAAGTAGGATCTCTATTTCTAATGCTTGAAAAATAGTTTAAATGTTTTAATATTATAAAAATACTTTTTAAAAAAGTAAATAGAATCTCTGTGTCTCTTACATGAAAGATAGTTTAAATATTTTAATATTGTACAAATAATGTTTTTTAAAAAAGTAAAGAGGATCTCTGTTTCTGATACTTGAAAGTTAGTTTAAATGTTTTAAAATTACAAAAATAATTTTTTTAAAAAAAAGTAACGAGGATCTCTGTTTCTGATACTTGAAAGATGGTTTAAATATTTTAAAAGAATAATTTTTTTTAAAATAGTAAGTAGTATGTGTGTTTTTGATACTTGTGTCGCACGTGTGAAAATCGGAATAATTTATTCCTGGAAAATAGGGAGAGAGACAAGGAAATTCTTGTCTCTACAAGTGAAAAATTGGAATGGGAGTCGCCACCTAGTGTTCTGGTTACTAGGAACCTTAACTGGTCTTTAGAGATCGGGTACGGAGACTGGTTGCGTAAAGGGAAGGTATTAGCACCCCAACTACGCCCTACCTAAGGTAGGCTGCATTGTTTTAATGTCTGATAAAATATAGATCGTGTTGTGGTTTATTATTGTTCGGAATACGCATTACATGTAATTCATACCCCGGGTCTAAGAGACAAACAAAATAAAATTTTTGTTGTTTTTTGAAATTTTGGCCAATATTCTCTTGACTTTAATAAACTGGTTATTAAAGCCAAAATGCATGCTAAATATTGTTTTTTTTACATATGAAAAAATACGATATGATTTTTTAGATTTGAGACACTTGGCCGTATGCACAAAAATGTTTTTAAAATTTTTTTTTTGTATTTTTTTTGGAAGTTTGTGACAAAAACCGGATATTGTAATACCCGATTTGTATTTTTACGACATAAAAATACTACCCGATATTAATAAAAAATAACATAAATAAAAAATGGGAACATCATAAATATTTTTTAAAACAATAATATTTTTTCTTTTTTTTTCTTTTTTTTATGGGCCGGATCAGGCCCAATTGCATGGGCTGGGCCAAACCTGGCCCTTTTACATGGGCTGGGCCGAACATGGCCCAAATGCATGGGCTGGTTACTGTGCACATAGTAACCGGGTTACTGTGTGCACAGTAACCAGAGAATTAATCTGCGGTTTACTGTGCACATGCACAGTAACCAGAGAATTAATCTGCGGTTTACTGTGCACATGCACAGTAACCGTGAATTAATTAGCGAGTTACAGCACAGTAACTCGCTAATTAATCTGCATGCAGAACAAAAAAAACGACGGAAACGCTACCTGCGGTGGTGATGTTCGACTTTCTTCTCTGCTTCTTCTTCTTCTGCTTTCTTCTCTCTGTCTCTCCCTTCTCTTCTCTTCTCCTCTCTTTTTTTTTTTTTTTTTCTTTAGCAGCCCTCCCCTGTATTTATAGGAAAAAACAGGGGAGACGTCATGGTGGCCGCCGCCGCCCCCTCCACTATCGATCCGTGGATAAAAAGGAGGAGGCAACTGGGTGATTGCGGGCGTCTTATTGCGCCAAATCCGGGTGAGAAATTAGGTGAAAAGGGGAAGAAAAAAAAAATCTTCTTCTTCCCCTGCCTCGCGCGTCCAGGGGAAGAAGAAGAGCTACAGTGCCGTCAAAACGGCACCGTTTTGGGCTTTTTTTTTTTTTATTTTAGCAACAGTGAATGAAACGGCGCCGTTTTGGTCAAAACGCGCCGTTTCATTTAAAAGGAAAAGGCGCAAAAACTCGACAGATTCAAATTTCGGCCCTCTATTTGCGCGCGTTTTTACAATTTAGTCCTTGGTCTCGGATTTCTTCAATTAAGTCCCTAATTGGCCATTAAACTTCATATTTATGCAATTAAACCCCTAATTTGACCAAATTACTTTCAAAAATTATAATTTGACCCCAGAAAATTAATTTCTTCCAATTAAAGCCCAAAATAACTCCAAAATCAATTGTTTTTGCAATTAAAACCTCTATAAATTCAATTAAACCTTCAATAAAATTTAATTGAGTCCATAAACTTTGATTTGCATTTTTTCTTTCACAAATTGAATTTTCTTTATCATCGGGGCTCTCATCAGTCAATGATATACTGTCAAAAAATAATTTTTATATTTTTTGAAAATCCTTAAAACAATTTTTTAGCATGTTTATGGCGCTCTGGCATTTTTCACTGTTATATGTTTTTTGTAATATATTTTTTTGAATTTTTTTGTATTTTATTATTTTTGTGGGGACCCAAAAATGGGTTACAACAGTTGCCCCCCTCTTTACAATGCTTACGGAGCAAAGATTTGTGCATAGTAAGTGTTGTAAAGATAAAAAAAGTTGGTTTTCCGAAACGGGTCGTCGCTCAAAATTTGATTGACCTAAAACTTCAACTGGACCCAAAGTCCTGTGTGTGGTTGGGCTAAACTGAGATTCCTTTCACCAATCCCCTTTAACCAGAACCTAAAATCCTGTGTGTAGTTTGGATAGACTGAGATTCCTTTCGGCAATCCCCTCTAACCAGAACCAAAAACCTGTGTGTGGTTGGGATAGACTGAGATTCGTGTCGGCAATCCCCTCTAACCAGAACCAAAAAACCTGTGTGTGGTTGTGATAGACTGAGATTCCTTTTGGCAATCCACTCTAACCAGAACCAAAATCCTGTGTGTGGTTGGGATAGACTGAGATTCCTGTCGGCAATCCCCTTTAACCAGAACAAAAAATCCTGCGTGTGTAGCTCGGTCAACCTGAAATCCCATATGGAGATTCCCTTTAACCAAAGCTACATGAGATCCCATCTGGCAACCTCATTTAACCAAAACAAAAGAAAATGTGAAAAAAAAACGGTCTTATTGTAATGGGTGACCTACCCAGATGAAAAAAAGGAAGAGTGGCCGTGTTGTAATGGGTGACCTACCCACGTGGAGGAATGGTCTCATTGTAATGGGTGGCCTACCCAAAAAAAAAAACCCTGGAGAAATGGATGGCGAGGGCTTAAAGGCACACTCGAAAAGAGGTAGGGTTAGAAAAACGCACTACCAAAGGAGTTGAGGGCTCAAAGGCGCACTCAAAGGGAGGTAGGGTTAGAAAACGCATTACCTAAGGATGAGGGCTCAAAGGCGCACTCAAAATGGAGGTGAGGGCTCAAAGGCGCACTCAAAAGGAGTTGATGGCTCAAAGGCGCACTCAAAAGGAGGTAGGGTTATAAAAACGCACTACCAAGGATGAGGCTCAAAGGCGCACTCAAAAGGTGGTGAGGGCTCAAAGACGCACTCAAATGGAGGTAGGGTTAGAAAACGCACTACCCAAGGGATGAGGGCTCAAAGGCGCACTCAAATGGAGGTAGGCACTAAAATGGATGAGGGCTCAAAGGCTCAAAATGGGGGAGGGCTCAAAGGCGCACTCAAAAGGAGGTAGGGTTAGAAAACGCACTACCAAAGGGATGAGGGCTCAAAGGCGCACTCAAAAGGAGGTAGGGTTAGAAAACTCACTACTAAAAGGATGAGGGCTCAAAGGCGCACTCAAAAGGAAGGTGAGGGCTCAAAGGCGCACTCAAGATGGAGTTGAGGGCTCAAAGGCGCACTCAAGATGGAGGTGAGGGCTCAAAGGCGCACTCAAAAGGAGGTAGGGTTAGAAAACGCACTACAAAAGGATGAGGGCTCAAAGGCGCACTCAAAAGGAGGTGAGGGCTCAAAGGCGCACTCAAATGGAGTTGAGGGCTCAAAGGCGCACTCAAGGGAGGTGAGGGCTCAAAGGCGCACTCAAATGGAGTTGAGGGCTCAAAGGCGCACTCAAGATGGAGGTGAGGGCTCAAAGGCGCACTCAAAGGGAGGTAGGGTTATAAAACGCACTACCCAAAAATTGATGTTGAAACAATGATTGTCAATGTTGAAAAGCAAATGCATTATGATTGATATGCATGTATACTTACCTGAGAAATATAGGCCCCTATTTCTTCATGGTGTCTTTGTTTTCTCTCAAAAGTTGTAGTGTTGGTAGTAAACTTCGATGGCTTTTCCACGTTTGCTTACTCGGGTTACACATTGTGATCTTGACCTCTGGGAAGGGTTTGATGTCATCATACATCTTTGTCCTTCACCCTTTATCTCAAGAGTTGCCAATTTTGCCCGACATTTTCCTTAGAAAAGGAATCATGGAGTCAGTCCTACCATGTGTGTTTGATTGCCCCCCAGCTTGATCATGCCCCCGAAGTGTTCAACTTGGGTTTAGTTTGGGGTGAGGATATGTGAAAGTAAGTTTGGGTTTTTTGTACAATGAAATGTTTTCATGCAAAATTTTTGGAACTTCAAAGTTATTCCAATCATAAAAATGATTTTGATATTGGTTCAAAATAAACTTGTTCTAAAAAATTCAAGTGATTCCTATGGACAGGTTTCTTGAAGTGATGAAAGCTTTTTGCTTTTGGTTTAAAGATGAAGTGACATCTGGTTGGTCACGAAAGGTTTAAATTTCAATTTGAGGGTTATTGAGAACCGAATTGATTCAAAGCATTTATTTTATTTGCATGAATAATGATTTGACCCGCACGAGAAAGCACTGCCTACCTATCCGGATTGCTTGCCTTTGATCAGAAAGGGCTTTATTAGGTATGTAATGTAGGCTTTGGCTATTGGTTACGAAAAAAAATGAATATGTTGCAGGCTCAAAAGGTGTTTAAGGGATTTCAAGACTAAGGATCACTTGTGCTTGTTTCCTGACCTTTTGTCTTTTGGATTTGTTTTTTTTTTCAAAATAGTCTCCATGCCCCCCAGTTTCGGGTTTGGGCTTTTCTCTTTGTTTTCTCAGTTTTTGTTTGGTTGAGCACAATCATATCAGTTGTTTGTATGAGAAGCTCAAATCTTTTAGATCCTTTAGATAAGATAGAGGCGCTGGAAGCCAGACTCAAAGCCATTGAAGGGATAGATTTATATGACCCGGTACGGGCAGCAGAGATGTGTTTAGTCCCAAATGTGGTTATCCCAAAGAAATTTCGTGTTCCTGAATTCATCAAATACAGTGGAACACAATGCCCTATGACTCATCTCAGGTCCTACTGCAATAAAATGGCTGAGGTAGTACATGATGAAAAACTACTAATGCACTTTTTCCAAGACAGTTTAAGTGGGGCAACTTTGAGTTGGTACATGAGATTGGATAACACAAAAATTCGCAACTGGAAAAATCTTGTGGATGCTTTCGTCAAGCAATACAAATACAACATGGACATTGCGCCCGACAGAACCAGTTTGTCCAATATAGAAAAAAAGGATAAAGAAAGCATAAGGGAATATGCTCAAAGATGGCGAGAATTAGCTGCTCAAGTACATCCCCCACTTCTGGACAAAGAGATGGTCTCTTTATTTGCCAATACACTCAAAGCACCATATTACGAACATATGATGGGTAGTTCAGCCCAACAATTCACTGATGTTGTGATAGTGTGTGAACGCATAGAGCAAGGTGTCAAAAGTGGTAGAATTGTTGCACCAATCGAGAAAAGAGGCATCGAAAGAAAAGAGGTTCACCATGTTGAAGATGGCTACATGGGTAAAACAAATACATCCCGAAATTACCATACTCCATCCCAAATTGCCAACATCAAAAAACCTGAACCCCAAAACTTTCAAGCCAAAAGCCAAATTGGAAATTTCCAAAGGGTTCAAGAACAACTACCTCCACTACCGTTACCCCTGAATGAGATGTATCAAAAGCTATTGAGCATCGGGCAAATAGCTCCAGAACCTCTAACACCTCTGCAACCACCTTATCCTAATTGGTACAAGCCAGAACTCAATTGTGAATACCATGCCGGTATTACTGGGCATAGCATCTATACCTGCAACGCCTTCAAGAGAAAGCTTCTGCAATTAATCAAGGCTGGGTGGATAGAATTGGAAGATGCCCCCAATGTGAATACGAACCCGTTGCCTAATCATGCTTGAAGCATATTAGGATGGAATGTTTGGGGAATTGGAAAGCATCAATGGTCCAGCATGATAGCTTGAATTTTGTGGAACTCAACCTTGGACCGTGGTGTTGTTCCGCATTGTCTTTGAGTCCTCTACGCAGAGCTTTTGAGAGGAGGTTAGCCTATGAACAGATTCGCCAAAATAGAGGAATGAAGCCTACCTTGTTATTGCCTTTTGTTAATGCTTTTGAATAAGACTTTCTCTGTTAATGTGCTTCTCTTGTGAAATAAGATCATGTGTTTTCTTGTGTTCACATCACACTCTTCTTTGTTGTTATTACATGTAAATAACATTTTGAGCGCAACTTTGCTCACAACACTACAACATGAAGAATCCTTTGGTTTTCCTTTCTTCCAAACCCATACATTAATCTCATATGTTTTCAAGGATATTTTTTTGGGACCTCCAAAGTGAGTACAAAAAAACAAAAATCGTGTTGATATTTGTCCAAAACAAATGCATTTTGAAAATTCAAGTGATTCCTTAAATAAGTACACATATACCTAGAAAACTTGAAAGAAAAAAGACAACAAAGATAAACAACACTATAAGGTGACTCAAAAGCTGAGTTTTATTTGACTAAATAAATCATTTGGCATACGCGCATTAAAGCAAGACCTATCGATCCTCAATGCAGTGCATTTGAGATGAGGAAAGGCCATCTTTGATAATCCTTTCACAAGACTAAAATATATCATTTGCAGTCCCATTTTGAGCCTAGTAATGTTTTTTGGAAATAACCTTGACTAGGATCACACCCCACACTGGGGGGCAACATAAGAGAGTTTTTTTTGTTTTTACCATCCAGACAAAGTAAGGAAGATGGGTGCTGGAATTGATCATGTAATTTTTAATCTTTCATTATCATCTAAATGAAGAAGTGATTGGTTAAGAAAAGAAAAGAAGAAGAGCTTGATCACTGCTATCAGCTGACTTAGCTTTGTGGGACTCATTAGCAGATGCCTTCACGACTGTTGGGGATGGTGCAGGTGTCGTTGACTGCACAAATGTTGGATTTTGCTGAGGTTCTTGACCATGTTCACTCATTCTTTCCTCAGGCTGAACTGTAGTAGGAGCCGGATTAAAGGTGATCGGTTGATTAGAAGGACCTTCATCAGAGGTATTTCTTAGTGTTTGCTTGAGTAAGCTAGTGAGGTGAGCCACACTTATTTTCAGAGATTCCAACTCGTCGTGCAAATAGGCCTCACGTTGAGCACGCTCTTCATCTTCCATGTTTCTTGCTCGAAGTCGGGTGTTGTAGACTTTTTGGGGACCTATATTTCAATCTGCCATGTATGCATGTTAAATGTATGAACATGTAATCTATATGACGAACTCGCCCTTCGAGGGGTGACAATGGTCGCAACTCTTGTATGATGAAACAAGAATCTTGATTCTTGCACAAACTCTACAATGAAAATTTTCTGAGCGACGGTCATTTGTGTCACCCAAAAGTCTGGAGTTCAAGATGCTTCAAGAAGGGCTTGCTCGGATGCAAATAACGATAGCACATACAAACTAAGGACAGGTTTTTATTATGTGAACATGGGTAAGTTGCTATCTGGTCTCAAAAGGGTCTCTTGTTGTCCTAGTGATCGCCCTCGTGGAGGCAATATGGGGGCTTGTAGGCAATGAGATGGCAACGTGTACCAACTATTACCAGTCTAAGCACTTAGCGAAGAGTTGGGGTTTACACAAACTTAAACCTTGACTAAAAGTCGTAAGGTAAGCTGCTAGTCCCCCACTTAACTTAAAGTTTTTCAGTACAAACTCTCATATGAATGATGCATGACACAATCTATAATGCATGAACAAATATGTACAGAAATTAAAGTGCGTAAGAAATAAATAAAGGAAATGCATATTTAAAAATAAACACGCAAACCACAACAAAAAACACAATAATCAGACAACAACAAAGCTTAGTCCACAAGGTCCCCAGTGGAGTCGCCATTCTGTCGCACGTGTGCGGCGGCGCGACGATCGTCCACCCTCAATGGAAAATCGGAATAATTTATTCCTGGAAAATAGGGAGAGAGACAAGGAAATTCTTGTCTCTACAAGTGAAAAATTGGAATGGGAGTCGCCACCTAGTGTTCTGGTTACTAGGAACCTTAACTGGTCTTTAGAGATCGGGTACGGAGACTGGTTGCGTAAAGGGAAGGTATTAGCACCCCAACTACGCCCTACCTAAGGTAGGCTGCATTGTTTTAATGTCTGATAAAATATAAGATCGTGTTGTGGTTTATTATTGTTCGGAATACGCATTACATGTAATGTCATACCCCGGGTTCTAAGAGACAAACAAAATAAAATTTTTGTTGTTTTTGAAATTTTGGCCAATATTCTCTTGACTTTAATAAACTGGTTATTAAAGCCAAAATGCATGCTAAATATTGTTTTTTTTTACATATGAAAAATACGATATGATTTTTTAGATTTGAGACACTTGGCCGTATGCACAAAAATGTTTTTTTAAATTTTTTTTTGTATTTTTTGGAAGTTTGTGACAAAAACCGGATATTGTAATACCCGATTTGTATTTTTACGACATAAAAATACTACCCGATATTAATAAAAATAACATAAATAAAAAATGGGAACATCATAAATATTTTTTAAAACAATAATATTTTTTCTTTTTTTTTCTTTTTTTTATGGGCCGGATCAGGCCCAATTGCATGGGCTGGGCCAAACCTGGCCCTTTTACATGGGCTGGGCCGAACATGGCCCAAATGCATGGGCTGGTTACTGTGCACATAGTAACCGGGTTACTGTGTGCACAGTAACCAGAGAATTAATCTGCGGTTTACTGTGCACATGCACAGTAACCGTGAATTAATTAGCGAGTTACAGCACAGTAACTCGCTAATTAATCTGCATGCAGAACAAAAAAAACGACGGAAACGCTACCTGCGGTGGTGATGTTCGACTTTCTTCTCTGCTTCTTCTTCTTCTGCTTTCTTCTCTCTGTCTCTCCCTTCTCTTCTCTTCTCCTCTCTTTTTTTTTTTTTTCTTTAGCAGCCCTCCCCTGTATTTATAGGAAAAAACAGGGGAGACGTCATGGTGGCCGCCGCCGCCCCCTCCACTATCGATCCGTGGATAAAAAGGAGGAGGCAACTGGGTGATTGCGGGCGTCTTATTGCGCCAAATCCGGGTGAGAAATTAGGTGAAAAGGGGGAAAAAAAAAAATCTTCTTCTTCCCTGCCTCGCGTCCAGGGGAAGAAGAAGAGCTACAGTGCCGTCAAACGGCACCGTTTTGGGCTTTTTTTTTTTTTTTTTTTAGCAACAGTGAATGAAACGGACGCCGTTTTGGTCAAAACGCGCCGTTTCATTTAAAAGGAAAAGGCGCCAAAACTCGACAGATTCAAATTTCGGCCCTCCATTTGCGCGCGTTTTACAATTTAGTCCTTGGTCTCGGATTTCTTCAATTAAGTCCCTAATTGGCCATTAAACTTCAATATTTATGCAATTAAACCCCTAATTTGACCAAATTAACTTCCAAAAATTATAATTTGACCCCAGAAAATTAATTTCTTCCAATTAAAGCCCAAAATAACTCCAAAATCAATTGTTTTTGCAATTAAAACCTCTATAAATTCAATTAAACCTTCAATAAAATTTAATTGAGTCCATAAACTTCTGATTTTGCATTTTTCTTTCACAAATTGAATTTTCTTTATCATCGGGGCTCTCATCAGTCAATGATATACTGTCAAAAAATAATTTTTATATTTTTGAAAATCCTTAAACAATTTTTTTAGCATGTTTATGGCGCTCTGGCATTTTTCACTGTTATATTTTTTTTGTAATATATTTTTTTGAATTTTTTTGTATTTTATTATTTTATATGTGGGGACCCAAAAATGGGTTTAAATGGTTTAAAATTATAAAAATAATTTGATTTTAAAAAAGAAAGTAGAATCTCTTTGTTTGTTACTTGAAGGATAGTTTAAATGTTTTAATATTATAAAAATAATTTTTTAAAAAAAGTAAGTAGGATCTCTGTTTTTGATACTTGAATGATAGTATAAATGTTTTAAAATTATAAAAATAATTTCTTAAAAAAAGTAAGGAGGATCTCTGTTTCATATACTTGAAAGATTGTTTAAATGTTTTCAAATTATTAAATAATGTTTTTAAAAAAGTAAGTAGGATCTTAGTTTCAGATACTTGAATGTTAGTTTAAATCTTTTAAAATTATAAAAATAATTTGATTTTAAAAAGAAAGTAGAATCTCTTTGTTTGTTACTTGAAGGATAGTTTAAATGTTTTAATATTATAAAAATAATTTTTTTAAAAAAGTAAGTAGAATCTATGTTTATAATAGTTGAATGATAGTTTAAATGTTTTAAAATTATAAAAATAATTTCTTAAAAAAAGTAAGGAGGATCTCTGTTTCATATACTTGAAAGATTGTTTAAATGTTTTCAAATTATTAAATAATGTTTTTAAAAAAGTAAGTAGAATCTATATTTCTGATTCTTGAATGATAGTTTAAATGTTTTAAAATTATAAAAATAATTTTTTTAATAAAGTAAGTAGGATCTCTGTTTCTGGTACTTGAAGGACAGTTTATATGTTTTAATATTATAAAAATAATTTTTTAAAAAAAGTAAGTAGGATCTATGTTTCAGATACTTGAATGTTAGTTTAAATGTTTTAAAATTATAAAAATAATTTGATTTTAAAAAAGAAAGTAGAATCTCTTTGTTTGTTACTTGAAGGATAGTTTAAATGTTTTAATATTATAAAAATAATTTTTTTAAAAAAGTAAGGAGGATCTTTGTTTCTGATACTTGAAAGATGGTCTAAATGTTTTAAAAGAATAATTTTTTTAAAATAGTAAGTAGTATGTGTTTTTATGATACTTGAATGATCGTTTAAATGTTGTAAAATTATAAAAATAATTCTTTTTAAAAATAAGTAGCAGTTCTGTTTCTGATAATTGAAAGATTGTTTAAATGTGTTCAAATTATTTAATAATATTTTTAAAAGATAAGTAGAATCTATGTTTCTGATACTTGAATGATAGTTTAAATGTTTTAAAATTATAAAAATAATTTTTTTAATAAAGTAAGTAGGATCTCTGTTTCTGGTACTTGAAGGACAGTTTATATGTTTTAATATTATAAAAATATTTTTTTAAAAAAAGTAAGTAGGATCTTTGTTTCAGATACTTGAATGTTAGTTTAAATGTTTTAAAATTATAAAAATAATTTGATTTTAAAAAAGGAAGTAGAATCTCTTTGTTTGTTACTTGAAGGATAGTTTAAATGTTTTAATATTATAAAAATAACTTTTTAAAAAAAGTAAGTAGGATCTCTGTTTTTGATACTTGAATGATAGTATAAATGTTTTAAAATTATAAAAATAATTTCTTAAAAAAAGTAAGGAGGATCTCTGTTTCATATACTTGAAAGATTGTTTAAATGTTTTCAAATTATTAAATAATGTTTTTAAAAAAGTAAGTAGGATCTTAGTTTCAGATACTTGAATGTGTTAAATCTTTTAAATTATAAAAATAATTGATTTTAAAAGAAGTAGAATCTCTTTGTTTGTACTTGAAGATTAGTTTAAATGTTTTTAATATTATAAAAATAATTTTTTAAAAAAAGTAAGTAGGAATCTATGTTTCTGATAGTTGAATGATAGTTTAAATATTTTAAAATTATAAAATAATTTCTTAAAAAAAGTAAGAGATCTCTGTTTCATTACTTGAAGATTGTTTAAATGTTTTCAAATTATTAAATAATGTTTTTAAAAAAGTAAGTAGAATCTATATTTCTGATTCTTGAATGATAGTTTAATGTTTTAAAATTATAAAATAATTTTTTAATAAAGTAAGTAGGATCTCTGTTTCTGGTACTGAAGGACAGTTTTATGTTTTAATATTATAAAAATAATTTTTTTAAAAAATAAGTAGGATCTTTGTTTCAGATACTTGAATGTTAGTTTAAATGTTTTAAAATTATAAAAATAATTTGATTTTAAAAAAGAAAGTAGAATCTCTTGTTTTGTTACTTGAAGGATAGTTTAAATGTTTTAATATTATAAAAATAATTTTTTTTAAAAAAGTAAGGAGGATCTTATGTTTCTGATACTTGAAAGATGGTCTAAATGTTTTAAAAGAATAATTTTTTTAAAATAGTAAGTAGTATGTGTTTTTTATGATACTTGAATGATCGTTTAAATGTTTGTAAAATTATAAAAATAATTTTTTAAAAAAATTAGTAGGAGTTCTGTTTTGATAATTGAAAGATTGTTTAAATGTGTTCAAATTATTTAATAATATTTTTAAAAGATAAGTAGAATCTATGTTCTCTGATACTTGAATGATAGTTTAAATTGTTTTAAAATTATAAAAATATTTTTTAATAAAGTAAGTAGGATCTCTGTTTCTGGTACTTGAAGGACAGTTTATATGTTTTTAATATTATAAAAATAATTTTTAAAAAAAAGTAAGTAGGATCTTTGTTTCAGATACTTGAATGTTAGTTTAAAAGTTTTAAAATTATAAAAATAATTTGATTTTAAAAAAGAAAGTAGAATCTCTTTGTTTGTTACTTGAAGGATAGTTTAAATGTTTTAATATTATAAAAATACTTTTTTAAAAAAAGTAAGTAGGATCTCTGTTTTTGATACTTGAATGATAGTATAAATGTTTTAAAATTATAAAAATAATTTCTTAAAAAAAGTAAGGAGGATCTCTGTTTCATATACTTGAAAGATTGTTTAAATGTTTTTCAAATATAAATAATATTTTTTAAAAAAGTAAGTAGAATCTATATTTCTGATACTTGAATGATAGTTTAAATGTTTTAAAATTATAAAAATAATAATTTTTTTAATAAAGTAAGTAGTATCTCTGTTTCTGGTACTTGAATGATAGTTTAAATGTTTTAAACTTATAAAAATAATTTTGAAAAAAAAAGTAAATAAGACATTGTGTCTCTTACATGAAAGATAGTTTAAATATTTTAATATTTTAAAAATATTGTTTTTGGAAAAACCTATGTAGAATCTCTGTTTCTGATACTTCAATGATAATTTAAATGTTTTAAAATTATAAAAATATTTTTTTTAATAAAGTAAGTAGTATCTCTGTTTCTAGTACTTCAATCTTAGTTTAAATGTTTTAAAATTATAAAATAATTTTTTTTAAAAAAAATAAGTACCAACTTTGTATCTGCTACTTGAAAGATAGTTTAAATGTTTTAATATTATAGAAATAAATTTTTAAAAATAGTAAGTAGGATCTCTGTTTCGGATACTTGAATGTTAGTTTAAATGTTTTAAAATTATAAAAATAATTTTTTTAATAAAGAAAGTAGCATCTCTGTGTATGATACTTGAAGGACAGTTTATATGTTTTAATATTATAAAAATAATTTTTTTAAAAAAGTAAGTAGGATCTCTGTTTCTGATACTTGAATGATAGTTTAAATGTTTTAAAATTATAAAAATAATTTCTTTAAAAAAGTAAGGAGGATCTCTGTTTCTGATACTTGAAAGATGGTTTAAATGTTTTAAAAGAATATTTTTAAAAAAAAAATAGTAAGTAGTATGTGTGTTTCTGATACTTGAATGATCGTTTAAATGTTGTAAAATTATAAAAATAATTTTTAAAAAAAAGTATGTAGGAGTTCTGTTTCTGATAGTTGAAAGATTGTTTAAATGTGTTCAAATTATTATATAATATTTTTAAAAGATAAGTAGAATCTATGTTTCTGATACTTGAATGATAGTTTAAATGTTTTAAAATTATAAAAATAATTTTGAAAAAAAAAAGTAAATAGAATCATTGTGTCTCTTACTTCAAAGATAGTTTAAATGTTTTAATATTATAGAAATAAATTTTTAAAAATAGTAAGTAGGATATCTGTTTCAGATACTTGAATGTTAGTTTAAATGTTTTAAAATTATAAAAATAATTTGATTTTAAAAAAGAAAGTAGAATCTCTTTGTTTGTTACTTGAAGGATAGTTTAAATGTTTTAATATTATAAAAATACTTTTTAAAAAAAAGTAAGGAGGATCTCTGTTTTTGATACTTGAATGATAGTTTAAATGTTTTAAAATTATAAAAATAATTTCTTAAAAAAAGTAAGGAGGATCCTTGTTTTTAAATGTTTAAATGTTTCGTATACTTGAATGTTACTTTAAATGTTTTAAAATTATAAAAATAATTTCTTAAAAAAAGTAAGGAGGATCCTTGTTTCTGATACTTGAAAGATGGTCTAAATATTTTAAAAGAATAATTTTTTTAAAATAGTAAGTAGTATGTGTGTTTATGATACTTGAATGATCGTTTAAATGTTGTAAAATTATAAAAATAATTTTTAAAAAAAAGTAAGTAGAAGTTCTGTTTCTGATAATTGAAAGATTGTTTAAATGTGTTCAACTTATTTAATAATATTTTTAAAAGATAAGTAGAATCTATGTTTCTGATACTTGAATGATAGTTTAAATGTTTTAAAATTATAAAAATAATTTTTTAAAAAAAGTAAATAGAATCTCTGTGTCTCTTACATTAAAGATAGTTTAAATGTTTTTTTATTATAAAAATAATTGTTTTGAAAAAACCTATGTAGGATCTCTGTTTCTGCTACTTCAAAGATAGTTTAAATGTTTTAATATTATAGAAATAAATTTTTAAAAATAGTAAGTAGGATATCTGTTTCAGATACTTGAATGTTAGTTTAAATGTTTTAAAATTATAAAAATAATTTGATTTTAAAAAAGAAAGTAGAATCTCTTTGTTTGTTACTTGAAGGATAGTTTAAATGTTTTAATATTATAAAAATACTTTTTTAAAAAAAGTAAGGAGCATCTCTGTTTTTGATACTTGAATGATAGTTTAAATGTTTTAAAATTATAAAAATAATTTCTTAAAAAAAGTAAGGAGGATCTCTGTTTCATATACTTGAAAGATTGTTTAAATGTTTTAAAATTATTAAATAATGTTTTTAAAAAAGTAAGTAGAATCTATATTTCTGATACTTGAATGATAGTTTAAATGTTTTAAAATTATAAAAATAATTTTTTTAATAAAGTAAGTAGTATCTCTGTTTCTGGTACTTGAATGATAGTTTAAATGTTTTCAACTTATAAAAATAATTTTGAAAAAAAAAGTAAATAGAATCATTGTCTCTTACATGAAAGATAGTTTAAATATTTTAATATTTTAAAAATATTGTTTTTGGAAAAACCTATGTAGGATCTCTGTTTCTGATACTTCAATGATAATTTAAATGTTTTAAAATTATAAAAATAATTTTTTTAATAAAGTAAGTAGTATCTCTGTTTCTGGTACTTCAATCTTAGTTTAAATGTTTTTAAATTATAAAAATAATTTTTTTAAAAAAAATAAGTACCAACTTTGTGTCTGCTACTTGAAAGATAGTTTAAATGTTTTAATATTATAGAAATAAATTTTTAAAAATAGTAAGTAGGATCTCTGTTTCGGATACTTGAATGTTAGTTTAAATGTTTTAAAATTATAAAAATAATTTTTTTAATAAAGAAAGTAGCATCTCTGTGTCTGATACTTGAAGGACAATTTATATGTTTTAATATTATAAAAATAATTTTTTTAAAAAAGTAAGTAGGATCTCTGTTTCTGATACTTGAAAGATAGTTTAAATGTTTTCAAGGTATAAAACTAATTATTTTAAAAAAAAGTAGGTAGGATGTGTGTTTCTGATACTTGAATGATAGTTTAAAGGTTTTAAAATTGAAAAAATATATTTTTAAAAAAAGTAAGTAGGGTCTCTGTTTCTAATACGTGAATGATTCGAAAATCGGCAACAATAATTCTAACAAAAATAGATGAAGGATGGGTCTGGTTGTGTTGTCTTTCTTGTGGTATTTAGGTTGGATTGTAGTGATTTAAGGTAAATAAGATGGAGGATAGACTAGAATGATACTTTGATAAGTCGATCTGGACGCCACAAACATCAATCTAGGATTTCGACGCCACACTCTTTGTGATTAAAGAGTGATAAGTCAGGTAGGGTTCTTCACAAAACGAATTTGGAAGAACAACTCTTAATTCTCTAAATTAAGTTTCAAATCTTGGCCAAAAGTGTCTATTACATATTCTGATACTATATTTATCATTGGAACATCCCTCCAATGTTAGGTGAATTGACCATGACAGAAGTCAAGCCTAAAAACTAGATTTTTAATAAAGTCAATAGACAAATTTAACTAATACACGTTTTTCTTTTGCCATTTCTGAAACATAAGCAGACCAAATTTAAAACAACCATAATTTTTGACACAAAAGTCCAATGCAATCATGGTTGGACAATCTAGAAAGATCACGTTCTGAGCTTGAATTTTACCTATATAAGTCTTGTTATCACATGCAATGGATGACTTCAAATTCGGGTTCAAATCCATTTACTGTTTTGATCGTAAACAACATCAATTCCTTCACTTGAATTATCAATCCAAATACAAGCAGTCCAGCATGAAAAGAACCATTAAGGGCTTTTCCCATATTCAAGTTCCAATTGTAGGCAAATAAGCACCTTTGAACCAATTTCAAACTGATTGCTAATTTTTAACTCCGACGCAACTTCAATCATTGCAATTTGATTCGTCAAGGCCCGTTGTAGTAGTTTCGCTCTCGCTCTTGTCATTGGACCATCTGAATCATCTTGCATATTAGATTCAGCTTTACGAGATGGATTATAATTCCCATGATGCACATCAGAATCTCTAGTTCTGATACTTGAATTATAGTTAAAATATTTTCAAATTATAAAAATAATTTTAAAAAAAATGTAAGTAGGATCTCTATTTCTGATAATTGAAAGATGGTTTAAATGTTTTAAAAGAATAAAAATAATTTTTTTTTAAAAAAAAGTTAGTAGGATGTTTGTTTCTGATACTTGAATGATCGTTTAAATATTTTAAAATTATAAACATAATTTTTTTAAAAAGTAAATACGATCTCTGTTTCTCATACTAGAAATATAGTTTAAATGTTTTAATATTGTACAAATAATGTTTTTAAAAAAGTAACTAGGATCTCTGTTTCAAATACTTAAATATTAGTTTAAATGTTTTAAAATTATAAAAATAATTTTTTAAAAAAGTAAGTAAGATCTCTGTTTCTAAAACTTGAAAGATAGTTTAAATGTTTTCAAATTATAAAAATAATTTTTTTAAAAAAAATAAGAAGCATATCTGTTTCTGATTCTTGAATGATAGTTTAAAGGTTTTAAAATTGAAAAAATAAATTTTTTAAAAAAGTAAGTAGCATATCTGTTTCTGATACTTGAATGATAGTTTAAAGGTTTTAAAATTGAAAAATAATTTTAAAAAAAAAATAAGTAGGGTCTCTGTTTCTGATACTTGAAAGATTGTTTAAATGTTTTCAAGGTATAAAAATAATTTTTTTTAAAAAAATCAGTAGAATCTCTTTTTCTGATACTTCAATGACAGTCTAAATGTTTTAAAATTATACGAATATTTTTTTTTAAAATATAAGTAGGATCTCTATTTCTCAAACTTGAAAGATAGTATAAATATTTTAAGATTATAAAAATATTTTTTTTAAAAAAAGTAAGTAGAATCTCTGTTTCTGATACTTGAAAGATGGGTTAAATATTTTAATATTGTAAAAATAATTTTTTAAAAAAAGTAAGTAGGATCTCTGTTTCTCAAACTTGAAAGATAGTTTAAATATTTTAATGTTGTAAAAATAATTTTTTTTTAAAAGTAAGTAGGATCTGTGAAGTAAGTAGCATCTCTGTTTCTCATACTTCAATGATAGTTTAAATGTTTTCATGTTATAAAAATAATTTTTTAAAAAAAGTAAGTAGAATCACTGTGTCTCAAACATGAAAGCTAGTTTTGAAGGTTTTAAAAAGTAAGTAGGATGTGTGTTTCTGATACTTGAATGATAGTTTAAAGGTTTTAAAATTGAGAAAATAATTGTTTTAAAACAAGGAAGTATGATCTCTGTTTCTGATACTAGGATGATAGTTTAAATATTTTAAAATTATAAAAATAATTTTTTTTAAACAGTAAGGATGATCTCTGTTTCTAATACTTGCAATATGTTTTAAATGTTTTAAAAGAATAAAAATAATTTTTTTAAGAAAAATTAAGTAGGATGTGTGTTTCTGATACTTGAATGATAGTTTAAAGGTTTTAAAATTGAAAAAATAATTTTTTTAAAAAAGTAAGTAGAGTCTCTGTTTCGATACTTGAAAGATAGTTTAAAAGTTTTCAAGGTATAAAACTAATGTTTTAAAAAAAGTAAGTAGGATATGTGTTTCTGATACTTGCAAGATGTTTTAAATGTTTTAAAAGAATAAAAATAAATTTTTTTTAAAAATTAAGTAGGATGTGTGTTTCTAATAATTGAATGATCGTTTAAATGTCTTAAAATTGTAATAATGATTTTTTTGAAAAATATAAGTAGGATCTCTGTTTCTCAAACTTGAAAGATAGTTTAAATGTTTTAAGACTATAAAAATATTTTTTTTAAAAAAAGTAAGTAGAATCTCTGTTTCTGATACTTGAAAGATCGGTTAAATATTTTAATATTGTAAAAATAATTTTTTTTTAAAAGTAAGTAGCATCTCTGTTTCTCATATTTCAATGATAGTTTAAATGTTTTCATGTTATAAAAATAATTTTTTAAAAAAAGTAAGTAGCATCTCTGTTTCTCATACTTCAATGATAGTTTAAATGTTTTAATGTTGTAAAAATAGTTTTTTTAAAAAAGTAAGTACCATCTCTGTTTCTGATACATCAATGATAGTTTAAATGTTTTCATGTTATAAAAATAATTTTTTTTAAAAAAGTAAGTAGAATCTCTCTGTCTCAAACATGAAAGCTAGTTTTGAAGGTTTTAAAATTGCAAAAATATTTTTTTTAAAAAAGAAAGTAGGATCTCTGTTTCCAATACTTGAAAGATGGTTTAAATGTTTTAAAAGAATAAAATAATTCTTTAAAAAAATATAAGTAGGATGTGTGTTTCTGATACTTGAATGACAATTTAAAGGTTTTAAAATTGAAAAAATAATTTTTTTTAAAAAAGGAAGTATGATCTTTGTTTCTGATGCTAGAATAATAGTTTAAATGCTTTAAAATTATAAAAATATTTTTTAAAAAAAAGTAAGGAAGATCTCTGTTTCTGATACTTGCAAGATGTTTTAAATGTTTTAAAAGAAAAAAAATAAATTTTTTAAAAAAACAATTAAGTAGGATGTGTGTTTCTGTTACTTGAATGATCGTTTAAATGTTTTAAAATTGTAAAAATAATTTTTTAAAAAAACATAAGTAGGATCTCTGTTTCTCAAACTTGAAAGATAGTTTAAATGTTTTAAGACTATAAAAATAGTTTTTTTAAAAAAAGTAAGTAGAATCTCTGTTTCTGATACTTGAAAGATGGGTTAAATATTTTAATATTGTAAAAATAATTTTTTAAAAAAATTAAGTAAGATCTCTGTTTGTCAAACTTGAATGATAGTTTAAATGTTGTAAAAATAATTTTTTTTAAAAAAAGTAAGTAGCATCTCTGTTTCTCATATTTCAATGATAGTTTAAATGTTTTCATGTTATAAAAATAATTTTTTAAAAAAGTAAGTAGCATCTCTGTTTCTCATACTTCAATGATAGTTTAAATGTTTTCATGTTATAAAAATAAGTTTTTTTAAAAAAGTAAGTACCATCTCTGTTTCTGATACATCAATGATAGTTTAAATGTTTTCATGTTATAAAAATAATTTTTTTTAAAAAGTAAGTAGAATCTCTCTGTCTCAAACATGAAAGCTAGTTTTGAAGGTTTTAAAATTGCAAAAATATTTTTTTTAAAAAAAGAAAGTAGGATCTCTGTTTCCAATACTTGAAAGATGGTTTAAATGTTTTAAAAGAATAAAATAATTCTTTAAAAAAATATAAGTAGGATGTGTTCTGATACTTGAATACAATTTAAAGGTTTTAAAATTGAAAAAATAATTTTTTTAAAAAAGGAAGTATGATCTTTGTTTCTGATGCTTGCAAATAGTTTAAATGCTTTAAAAAAAAATATTTTTTAAAAAAAAGTAAGGAAGATCTCTGTTTCTGATACTTGAATGATGTTTTTAAATGTTTTAAAGAAAAAAAATAAATTTTTTAAAAAAACAATAAGTAGGATGTGTGTTTTGTTACTTGAATGATAGTTTAAATGTTTTAAAATTGTAAAAATAATTTTTTAAAAAACATAAGTAGGATCTCTGTTTCTCAAACTTGAAAGATAGTTTAAATGTTTTAAGACTATAAAAATAGTTTTTTTAAAAAAAGTAAGTAGAATCTCTGTTTCTGATACTTGAAAGATGGGTTAAATATTTTAATATTGTAAAAATAATTTTTTAAAAAAATTAAGTAAGATCTCTGTTTGTCAAACTTGAATGATAGTTTAAATGTTGTAAAAATAATTTTTTTTTAAAAAAGTAAGTAGCATCTCTGTTTCTCATATTTCAATGATAGTTTAAATGTTTTCATGTTATAAAAATAATTTTTTAAAAAAAGTAAGTAGCATCTCTGTTTCTCATACTTCAATGATAGTTTAAATGTTTTAATGTTGTAAAAATAGTTTTTTTAAAAAAGTAAGTACCATCTCTGTTTCTGATACATCAATGATAGTTTAAATGTTTTCATGTTATAAAAATAATTTTTTTTAAAAAGTAAGTAGAATCTCTCTGTCTCAAACATGAAAGCTAGTTTTGAAGGTTTTAAAATTGCAAAAATATTTTTTTTAAAAAAAGAAAGTAGAATCTCTGTTTCCAATACTTGAAAGATGGTTTAAATGTTTTAAAAGAATAAAATAATTCTTTAAAAAAATATAAGTAGGATGTGCGTTTCTGATACTTGAATGACAATTTAAAGGTTTTAAAATTGAAAAAATAATTTTTTTTAAAAAAGGAAGTATGATCTTTGTTTCTGATGCTAGAATAATAGTTTAAATGCTTTAAAATTATAAAAATATTTTTTAAAAAAAAAGTAAGGAAGATCTCTGTTTCTGATACTTGCAAGATGTTTTAAATGTTTTAAAGAAGAAAAAAATAAATTTTTTAAAAAAACAATTAAGTAGGATGTGTGTTTCTGTTACTTGAATGATCGTTTAAATGTTTTAAAATTGTAAAAATAATTTTTTAAAAAGATAAGTAGGATCTCTGTTTCTCAAACTTGAAAGATAGTTTAAATGTTTTAAAGACTAAAAAAATAGTTTTTTTAAAAAAAGTAAGTAGAATCTCTGTTTCTGATACTTGAAAGATGGGTTAAATATTTTAATATTGTAAAAATAATTTTTAAAAAAATTAAGTAAGATCTCTGTTTGTCAAACTTGAATGATAGTTTAAATGTTGTAAAAATAATTTTTTTAAAAAAAAGTAAGTAGCATCTCTGTTTCTCATATTTCAATGATAGTTTAAATGTTTTCATGTTATAAAAATAATTTTTTAAAAAAGTAAGTAGCATCTCTGTTTCTCATACTTCAATGATAGTTTAAATGTTTTCATGTTATAAAAATAAGTTTTTTTAAAAAAGTAAGTACCATCTCTGTTTCTGATACATCAATGATAGTTTAAATGTTTTCATGTTATAAAAATAATTTTTTTTTAAAAAGTAAGTAGAATCTCTCTGTCTCAAACATGAAAGCTAGTTTTGAAGGTTTTAAAATTGCAAAAATATTTTTTTAAAAAAAAGAAAGTAGGATCTCTGTTTCCAATACTTGAAAGATGGTTTAAATGTTTTAAAAGAATAAAATAATTCTTTAAAAAAATATAAGTAGGATGTGTGTTTCTGATACTTGAATGATAGTTTGAAGGTTTTAAAATTGAAAAAATAATTTTTTTAAAAACGTAAGTAGAGTCTCTGTTTCTGATACATGAAAGATAGTTTAAATGTTTTCAAGGTATAAAACTATTTTTTTAAAAAAAGTAAGTAATATGTGTGTTTCTGATACTTGAATGATAGTTTAAAGGTTTTAAAATTGAAAAAATATTTTTTTTTAAAAAAGAAGTATGATCGTTGTTTCTGATACTAGAATGATAGTTTAAATGTTTTAAAATTTTAAAAATAGTTTTTTTAAAAAAAGAAACTTGGATCTCTGTTTCTGATACTTGAAATATAGTTTAAAAGTTTTCAAGGTATAAAACTAATTTTTTTTTAAAAGTAAGTAGGATGTGCGTTTCTGATACTTGAATGACAATTTAAAGGTTTTAAAATTGAAAAAATAATTTTTTTTAAAAAAGGAAGTATGATCTTTGTTTCTGATGCTAGAATAATAGTTTAAATGCTTTAAAATTATAAAAATATTTTTTTTAAAAAAAGTAAGGAAGATCTCTGTTTCTGATACTTGCAAGATGTTTTAAATGTTTTAAAAGAAAAAAAATAAATTTTTTTAAAAAACAATTAAGTAGGATGTGTGTTTCTATTTCTTGAATGATCGTTTAAATGTTTTAAAATTGTAAAAATAATTTTTTAAAACAACACAAGTAGGATCTCTGTTTCTCAAACTTGAAAGATAGTTTAAATGTTTTAAGACTATAAAAATAGTTTTTTTTAAAAAAAGTAAGTAGAATCTCTGTTTCTGATACTTGAAAGATGGGTTAAATATTTTAATATTGTAAAAATAATTTTTTTTAAAAATTAAGTAAGATCTCTGTTTGTCAAACTTGAATGATAGTTTAAATGTTGTAAAAATAATTTTTTTTTAAAAAAGTAAGTAGCATCTCTGTTTCTCATATTTCAATGATAGTTTAAATGTTTTCATGTTATAAAAATAAATTTTTTAAAAAAGTAAGTAGCATCTCTGTTTCTCATACTTCAATGATAGTTTAAATGTTTTCATGTTATAAAAATAAGTTTTTTTAAAAAAGTAAGTATCATCTCTGTTTCTGATACATCAATGATAGTTTAAATGTTTTCATGTTATAAAAATAATTTTTTTAAAAAAAGTAAGTAGAATCTCTCTGTCTCAAACATGAAAGCTAGTTTTGAAGGTTTTTAAAATTGCAAAAATATTTTTTAAAAAAAAGAAAGTAGGATCTCTGTTTCCAATACTTGAAAGATGGTTTAAATGTTTTAAAAGAATAAAATAATTCTTTAAAAAAATATAAGTAGGATGGTGTTTCTGATACTTGAATGATAGTTTGAAGGTTTTAAAATTGAAAAAATAATTTTTTTAAAAACGTAAGTAGAGTCTCTGTTTCTGATACATGAAAGTAGTTTTAAATGTTTTCAAGGTATAAAACTATTTTTTTAAAAAAAAGTAAGTAATATGTGTGTTTCTGATACTTGAATGATAGTTTAAAGGTTTTAAAATTGAAAAAATATTTTTTTTAAAAAAAGAAAGTATGATCGCTGTTTCTGATACTAGAATGATAGTTTAAATGTTTTAAAATTTTAAAAATAGTTTTTTTAAAAAAAGAAACTTGGATCTCTGTTTCTGATACTTGAAATATAGTTTAAAAGTTTTCAAGGTATAAAACTAATTTTTTTTAAAGTAAGTAGGATGTGCGTTTCTGATACTTGAATGACAATTTAAAGGTTTTAAAATTGAAAAAATAATTTTTTTTAAAAAAGGAAGTATGATCTTTGTTTCTGATGCTAGAATAATAGTTTAAATGCTTTAAAATTATAAAAATATTTTTTTAAAAAAAAAGTAAGGAAGATCTCTGTTTCTGATACTTGCAAGATGTTTTAAATGTTTTAAAAGAAAAAAAATAAATTTTTTTAAAAAACAATTAAGTAGGATGTGTGTTTCTATTACTTGAATGATCGTTTAAATGTTTTAAAATTGTAAAAATAATTTTTTTAAAAAAAACATAAGTAGGATCTCTGTTTCTCAACTTGAAGATAGTTTAAATGTTTTAAGACTATAAAAATAGTTTTTTTAAAAAAAGTAAGTAGAATCTCTGTTTCTGATACTTGAAAGTTGGGTTAAATATTTTAATATTGTAAAAATAATTTTTTTAAAAAATTAAGTAAGATCTCTGTTTGTCAAACTTGAATGATAGTTTAAATGTTGTAAAAATAATTTTTTTTAAAAAAAGTAAGTAGCATCTCTGTTTCTCATATTTCAATGATAGTTTAAATGTTTTCATGTTATAAAAATAATTTTTTTAAAAAAAGTAAGTAGCATCTCTGTTTCTCATACTTCAATGATAGTTTAAATGTTTTCATGTTATAAAAATAAGTTTTTTTAAAAAAGTAAGTAGAATCTCTGTGTCTCAAACATGAAAGCTAGTTTTGATGGTTTTAAAATTGCAAAAATATTTTTTTAAAAAAAAAGTAGGATCTCTGTTTCTGATACTTGAAAGATGGTTTAAATGTTTTAAAATAATAAAATAATTTTTTAAATAAATATAAATAGGATGTGTGTTTCTAATACTTGAATGATAGTTTAAAGGTTTTAAAATTGAAATAAATATTTTTTTTTTAAAAGTAAGTAGAGTCTCTGTTTCTGATACTTGAAAGATGGTTTAAATGTTTTAAAATAATAAAATAATTTTTTAAATAAATATAAATAGGATGTGTGTTTCTAATACTTGAATGATAGTTTAAAGGTTTTAAAATTGAAATAAATATTTTTTTTTTAAAAGTAAGTAGAGTCTCTGTTTCTGATACTTGAAAGATAATTTAAATATTTTTAAGGTATAAAACTATTTTTTTAAAAAAAGTAAGTAGGATGTGTGTTTCTGATACTTGAATGATAGTTTAAAGGTTTTAAAATTGAGAAAATAATTTTTTTAAAAAAAAAGTATGATCTCTGTTAATATTATAAAAATAATTTTTTAAAAACAAAGTAAGTAGAATCTATGTTTCTGATACTTGAACGATATTTTAAATGCTTTAAAACTATTAAAATAATTTTTTTTAAAATAGTAAGTAGGATCTCTATTTCTAATACTTGAAAAATAGTTTAAATGTTTTAATATTATAAAAATAATTTTTTAAAAAAAGTAAGTAGGATCTCTGTTTCAGATACGTGTTTGTTAGTTTAAATGTTTTAAAATTATAAAAAGAATTTTTTTAAAAAAGTAAGTAGCATCTCTATGTCTGATACTTGAAGGATAGTTTATATGTTTTAAAATTATAAAAATATTTTTTTAAAAAAAGTAAGTAGGATCTCTGTTTCTGATACTTGAATGATAGTTTAAATGTTTTAAAATTATAAAAATATATTTTTTTTAAAACAGTAAGTAAGATCTCTATTTCTAATACTTGAAAAATAGTTTAAATGTTTTAAAATTATAAAAATACTTTTTTTTAAAAAAAGTAAGTAGGATCTATGTTTAAGATACTTGAACGTTAGTTTAAATATTGTAAATTTATAAAAATAATTTTTTTAAAAAGTAAGTAACATCTATGTATCTGATACTTAAAAGATAGTTTAAATGTTTAAATATTATAAAAATAATTTTTTAAAAAAAAGTAAGTAGGATCACTGTTTTTGATACTTGAAGGATAGTTTAAATATTTTAAAATTATAAAAATAATTTCTTAAAAAAAATAAGTAGAATATCTGTTCCAGATAGTTGAAAGATGGCTTAAATGTTTTGAAAGAATATAAAAAACATTTCTTAAACAATTAAGTAAGATTTTTGTTTCTGATACTTGAATGATCGTTTAAATGTTTCAAAATTATAAAAATAATTTTTTTAAAAAAAAGGAAGCAGGATCCCTGTTTCAAATACTTGAATGTTAGTTTGAATGTTTTAAAATTATAAAACTATTTTTTTAAAAAACAGAAGTAGGATCTCTATTTCTGATACTTAAATGATAGTTTAAATATTTTCAAATTATATAAAAAAAATATTTAAAAAAGTTAGTAAAATCTCTGGTTCTAATACTTGAAAGATAGTTATAATATTTTAAAATTATAAAAATAATTTTTTAAAAAAAGTAAGTAGGATCTCTGTTTCTGATACTTGAAAGATGGTTTAAATATTTTAAAAGAATAAAAATAATTTTTTTAAAAAACGAAGTAGGATGTTTGTTTCTGATACTTGAATGATCATTTAAATATTTTAAAATTATAAAAATAATTTTTTAAGAAAAACTAAATAGGATCTCTATTTCAAATACTTAAATGTTAGTTTAAATGTTTTAAAATTCTAAAAATAATTTTTTTTAAAAAGTAAGTAGGATCTAATACGGTTCAACCCTGTGATACGACCCAAGTAAGGTTAGATTCGGAATTTGGTGTAAAAAGCGCAGCAGTCCAGGTTCACGGCAACAATCATAATTCTCAATCTGACCGTTGGATCAGGATAATATTTTATGTGGACTCTCCAGACATATCTTACTACGTTGGGTTAAACATTCAGGTCAATCGGAGTTCGGGAAGGAACCGCAATACTGGTCAACGGAGGTTGTACGAATTTTGTTATTTACTTACATTTGACTTTTGGACTTCCTATTTGGTTAGGATTCTTTTCCTACAAGGATGTGGCAGCTGGTTTTGGGAATTTCCTAGTTCCACAAGGATCTTTAATAAGCTGCAATATAATCTACAAGTGTGGCGGTGATTCATTAATGTTTCAGAATTCTTTTTTTATAAGGATTCCTTATTCATCCTAGCTACACAAGGAAAGAACGGCTGGTGGTATTTAATGACAGATTAGTTTTTTTATTATGTTCTTTAATGTTTGGGCTTAATCAAAACTTTGTTTTGAGCTAGGGTCCAAGGCTTGTTTGGATCAGGTTATGGGCTTTTTATTTTAGGGTTTTGGGCCAGTTTTGAGTGGACCTCATATAAGTTCACATAAGGGGTCCATTAGGGTTAACTTTTCAAGAACTATTTAAACTCATGTAGGCCAAAATTTCGGCAGCTTTTGATGATTATTATTCTGAATTTTTCAGTTTTAACGTGTGAGAGTGATTCTTGCATTCTTCAGTTCTTGAACGAGCTGAATCTAACTTATCGAAGATTAACTAGCTTCGTGGCGTCATTCTACTCATTCCAATAGTGTTGGTGCCTTGCGGCAGGTTTCCATTGTGTCACACTCCTATCAGACCTATTTCGGCTTTCCGGGATCGGATCTCAATAGTGTTGGTGCCTTGGGGCAGGTTTCCATTGTGTCACACTCCTATCAGACCTATTTCGGCTTTCCAGGATCAGATCTCAATCTTGATTCTGGGTTGCGTGATCACGAGGTTCGCATCAGTTGGTATCAGAGCTAGGCTCCAAAACAAGGTCATATCATTCTGTTATTTTCATTTTTTTTTCTTTAGGGTTCCCTTAAGTTTTTCAGTGTTTGCATCCATCTTCTTTTTCTTAGAGTCTGCGTCATCTAAGTAAAAAAAAAAAGAGTTTATATTTCATTTGGTTACTGTCTCTAATCATATCAGTTTATTAAAAAAAGAAGAGAAAAGAGTGATTAGTTGAAATTTGAAGGATCATTAAATTTGTGCCGCAGAAACACAACTCTTGGTGAACTTTAATCAAACCACCTTAGAATCAATTGAAACTTTATATTCAGTGTATTGGGAGTGAGATCGCATCATATTTCAAATTTGGGCTTATTCTGATGTTTTTTGCTTGAGGTTTCAATTCGAGATTCAATTCTGCCGCAGAAACCCTACTCTTAGTGAACCATAAGAAAACCACCTCAAAATCAATTTAAACTTCATATTCAGTCTATTGGGGGTGGTAAGGCATCATATGTAAAATTTGGGCTTATTCTGATATTGTTTTCTTGAGGTCTTAATTCGAGGTTCAATTCTGGCGCAGAAACACTACTATTAGTGAACCATAAGCAAACCACCTTAGAATCAATTGAAACTTCATATTATGTGTATTGGGGATGAGATCGCACCATGTATTAAATTTGGGCATATTTTGATACCGGCTTCTAGAGGTTTTAATTGGAGGTTCAATTGTGCCGCAAACTAATCATACAAGGAGTTTGAGTACCTAGAAATAAGAGAACGGTATAAATTGATTTTTGGTGATTTCATAGTATTTTAATACTACATATTAAATTCGAGGTCATTTGGATATCGGTTTCTTCAAGTTCCTGAACTGGGTCTTGTTTTGTCGTAACGGGTCTGTTTGGTGTTATATTTTAAAACTTGTTTTGTTTCTGTTTATTCCGTTCCTGCCATTATACTATCATCATTTTTTGATATTTGGCTGTTGTTTGAGTCATTTTCATCACTTTTCGCATATGTTTGTTTTTTTCCGATAAGTTCTGGTCCAACCAAAAGTCAGATTCGTAATCTCGAATCTAAATCAGTGTTCTTCCTGTTATAAACTCTATTATTTTCGTCGTGTTCTTGTATTTTTTTCCCCTATCTGTGTCATGTATTCACTAAGGGAGAGGGAACAGAGAAGGATTGTAGATCAACGATGTGAAAAACTAAGGCATGGTTTGGGGGTTCTAGAACGACAAGTTGATAAGTGTAGAAGATTAGTCTATGATCTTCAAGCTTCATAGGAAAAAGAGGTACAACGCCAAAAGGATGAAAGACGAAGGAGAGTCGTTGTGGTTGTCATTCAAAAGTATGTACGCAAGTGGTTAGTACGGCGTGCTTATTTGAAATTCTTGTCAGTCACTACTTCTATACAGTGTTGTTGGAGAAAGGTGTTAGCAAGAAGGGGATTCCGAAGGCTTAAACAAGAGGCTACTACAGTCACTATTAATCGTATTCAAGATTCGAGGGCGAATCTTCTTGAAGAGGGAGGGAATGATACGGTTCAGCCCTGTGATACGACCCAAGTAAGGTCAGATTCGGATTTTGGCGTAAAAAGCACAGCAGTCCAGGTTCACGGCAACAATCATAATTCTCAATCTGACCGTTGGATCGGGATAATATTTTATGTGGACTCTCCAGACATATCTTACTACCTTGGGTTAAACATTCAGGTCATTCGGAGTTCGGGAAGGAACCACAATACTGGTCAACGGAGGCTATACGGATTTTGTTATTTACTTCCATTTGACTTGTGGACTTCCTATTTGGTTAGGATTCTTTTCCTACAAGGATGTGGCAGCTTGTTTTGGGAATTTCCTAGTTCCACAAGGATCTTTAATGAGCTGCAATATAATCTACAAGTGTGGCGGTGATTCATTAATGTTTCAGAATCCTTTTCTTATAAAGATTCCTTATTCATCCTAGCTACACAAGGAAAGAACGGCTGGTGGTATTTAATGACAGATTAATTTTTTTTTTCTTTAATGTTTGGGCTTAATTAAAACTTTGTTTTGAGCTAGGGTCCAAGGCTTGTTTGGATCAGGTTATGGGCTTTTCATTTTAGGGTTTTGGGCCAGTTTTGAGTGAACCTCATATAAGTTCCCATAAAGGGTTCATTAGGGTTAACTTTTCAAGAACTATTTAAACTCATGTAGGCCAAAATTTCAGCAGCTTTTGATTATTATTATTCTGAATTTTTCAGTTTTAACGTGTGAGAGTGATTCTTGCATTCTTCAGTTCTTGAACAAACCGAATCTGACTTATCGAAGATTAACTGGCTTTTAAAAAAGTAAGTAGGATCTTTGTTTCTCAAACTTGAAAGATAGTTTAAATGTTTTCAGACTATAAAAACAATTTTTTTAAAACAGTTAGTAGTATCTTTGTTTCTGATAGTTGAAAGATGGTTTAAATATTTTAAAAGAATAAAAATAAATCTTTTTAAAAAAGCAAGTAGGATGTTTGTTTCTAATACTTGAATGATCGTTTAAATGTTGTAAAAATATTAAAATATTTTTTTTAAAAAAGTAAGTAGGATCTCTGTTTCTGATACTTGAAAGATTATTTAAATGTTTTAAAATTATAAAAATAATTTTTTAAAAAAAGTAAGAAGAATCTATGTTTCTGATACTTGAACGATAGTTTAAATGCTCTAAAACTATTAAAATAATTTTTTAAAAAAATAGTAAGAAGGATCTCTATTTCTAATACTTGAAAAATAGTTTAAATGTTTTAATATTATAAAAATATTTTTTTAAAAAAAGTAAGTAGCATCTCTGTGTCTGATACTTGAAGGATAGTTTAAATTTTTTAAAATTATAAAAATATTTTTTTAAAAAAAGTAAGTAGGATCTCTGTTTCTGATACTTGAATGATAGTTTAAATGTTTTAAAATTATAAAAATAATTTTTTTAAAAACAGTAAGTAGGATCTCTATTTCTTATACTTGAAAAATAGTTTCAATGTTTTAATATTATAAAAATATTTTTTGAAAAAAAAGTAAGTAGGATCTCTGTTTGAGATACTTGAATGTTAGTTTAAATGTTTTAAATTTATAAAAATAATTTTTTTAAAAAAGTAAGTAACACCTTTTTTTTTGGTAAGCTAAAAAAAAAAGAAAAAAAAAGTAAGTAACATCTCTGTGTCTAATACTTAAAAGATAGTTTAAATGTTTTAATATTATAAAAATATATTTTTAGAAAAAAGTAAGTAGGATCTCTGTTTCTGATACATGAATGATAGTTTAAATGTTTTAAAATTTATAAAAATATATTTTTTAAAAAAGTAAGTAGAATCTCTGTTTTTGATAGTTGAAAGATGGCTTAAATGTTTTAAAAGAATAAAAATAATTTTTCTTAAACAATTAAGTATAATTTTTGTTTCTGATACTTGAATGATCGTTTAAATGTTTCAAAATTATAAAAATATTTTTATAAAAAAAGGAAGCAGGATCTCTGTTTCAGATACTTGAATGTTAGTTTGAATATTTTAAAATATAAAAATATTTTTTTAAAAAAGGAAGGAGGATCTCTATTTCTTATATTTAAATGATAGTTTAAATATTTTCAAATTATATAAAAAAAAATGTTTAAAAAAGTTAGTAAAATCTCTGGTTCTGATACTTGAATGATAGTTAAAATATTTTAAAATTATAAAAATATTTTTTTAAAAAAAGTAAGTAGGATCTCTGTTTCTGATACTTGGAAGATGGTTTAAATGTTTTAAAAGAATAAAAATAATTTTTTTAAAAACTAAGTAGGATCTCTGTTTCTGATACTTGGAAGATACTTGTTTGGATTAAGTTATGGGCTTTTCATTTTTGGGTTTTGGGCCAGTTTTGAGTGGACCTCATATAAGTCCACATAAAGGGTCCATTAGGGTTAACTTTTCAAGAACTATTTAAACTCATGTAGGCCAAAATTTCGGCAGCTTTGATGATAATTACTTCTGAATTTTTCAGTTTTAACGTGTGAGAGTGATTCTTGCATTCTTCAGTTCTTGAAGGAACTGAATCTGACTTATCGAAGATTAACTGGCTTCGTGGCGTCATTCTACTCATTCCAATAATGTAGGTGCCTTGGGGCAGGTTTTCATTGTGTCACACTCTTATCAGACCTATTTCGGCTTTCCGGGATCAGATCTCAATCTTGATTGTGGGTTGCGTGACCACGTCATCACGAGGTTCGCATCAGTTGGTATCAGAGCTAGGCTCCGAAACAAGGTCATATCATTCTGTTATTTTCGTTTTTTTTTTAGTGTCCCTTAAGTTTTTCAGTGTTTGCATCCATCTTCTTGTTCTTCGTCTCTGTGTCATCTAAGCAAAAAAAAAAAAAAAGTTTATATTTCATCTTGTTACTGTCTCTAATCATATCAGTTTGTTAAAAAGAAAAAAAAATCAGAAAGCAATAGAGAAAAGAGTGATTAGTTGAAATTTGAAGGATCATTCAATTTTTGCCGCAGAAACACCAATCTTGGTGAACCATAAGCAAACCACCTCGGAATCAATTTAAACTTCATATTCAGTCTATTGGGGGTGGGATCGCATGATATATCAAAGTTGGGCTTATTCTGATATTATTGGGGCATGCTCGGCCAGCGTTTAATTTCGGTTCGTCATCATCTTGGAAGCCGAATCTAAGGAGAGAGGGTACTGTCCAGCCAAGATCCTTTGGTTCTTCTAGAACTGAACCACCAAAGGCTAAAGTTGATGTCCCTACTGATGCCAAAGGTAAATCTAAAACTCAACCTAAACGTACTCGTGATGTTAAATGTTTTAGGTGTCATGGACATGGACATTATGCTTCAGAGTGTCCAAACAAGAGAATCATGATGATTAGAGATAATGGTGATGTGGAATCTGAAAGTGACAGTTCTGATTGTGAAGGCATGCCACCATTGGAGGATAGTGATGGGGATGAGTTAGCATTACCGATTGAGGAGTCCTTGGTTATAAGGCGAACACTTCAGGTTCAGGTCAAAGAAGATGATACTAATGAACAAAGGGAGAACATCTTCCATACGCGTTGTTATGTACAAAGAAAGGTGTGTGGTTTAATTATAGATAGTGAAAGTTGTGTTAATGTTTGCAGTGCCACCCTTGTTAGTAAACTGAATTTGTGTACTACTAAGCATGCTAAACCATATAGATTGCAATGGCTGAATGATAGTGGTGAAGTGAAAGTGACTAAACAGGTTGTGGTTCCATTTTCGATTGGGAAATATGTTGATGAAGTTCTGTGCGATGTGGTACCAATGCAAGCAAGTCACATCTTGTTGGGGAGACCATGGCAATATGATAGGAAGGCAATTCATGATGGGGGTTAAAAATAGGTATACCATTGTAAAAGATGGTAAAACCATCACTCTTGTACCTCTTACACCCAAACAGGTGTATGATGATCAAATAAAGCTAAAAAGTGAGCATGAGGCGATGGGGAGAGAAAATCAAGGTGAGGAACAAGGGGAGAGAAGACCATCAGATTCGGCTAGAACCCAAACCACTATAACCCATTCACCCACCCATCCAAACACAAGCAAATATTTGCCCAACACTCCAAATAAATCAAACCATTCGACCACAACTCAAAAACACCCAAATCTGGCCGAGAGTGGAGGTAAGACAAGAGGAGTGAAGAAAGTCAGCAAGTGTGATGAGAATTGTGTGGAAAAACTAAAGAAACAACCCAATTTTTATGCTAGAGAGGGCGAGGTCAGATCTGTATTTTTCACTAACAAGCCAATGATTTTACTTGTGTATAAAGAGGCTTACTTTAATACTAATGATCTTGATCATATTGTGCCTAGTGTTGCTATTTCCTTGTTGCAGGGATTTGATGATGTGTTCCCCGACAATACTCCTAGCGGATTACCACCATTGAGGGGGGATAGAGCATCAGATTGATTTCGTACCCGGAGCTTCAATTCCTAACCGACCAGGCTATAGAAGCAATCCCGAGGAGACAAAGGAGCTTCAAAGGCAAGTTGATGAGCTGATGGAAAAGGGCTACATTCGTGAGAGTATGAGCCCGTGTGCTGTACCTGTGCTACTTGTGCCAAAGAAGGATGGAACATGGAGGATGTGCGTTGATTGCCGAGCCATCAACAACATAATGGTAAAGTATAGACATCCCATTCCTAGGCTTGATGACATGTTAGATGAGTTACATGGATCCTGTATGTTCTCTAAAATTGACTTGAAAAGTGGGTACCATCAAATTAGGATGAAAGAAGGTGATGAGTGGAAAACAGCATTTAAGACTAAGCATGGTTTGTATGAATGGTTAGTAATGCCGTTTGGACTTACAAATGCACCTAGTACGTTTATGCGTTTAATGAATCATGTGTTTGCGTGCATTTATAGGTAAGTTTGTGGTTGTGTATTTTGATGACATTTTGATATAGAGCAAGAACTTAACTGAGTATCTTGATCATTTGCGTAATGTACTTAATGTGTTGCGTAGTGAGAAATTGTATGCTAATCTTAAAAAGTGTGCCTTTTGCATGGAGAAAATTGTGTTTCTTGGCTATGTTGTAACTGCACAGGGTATCGAGATGGATGAGGAGAAAGTTAAGGCCATCCGGGATTGGCCTACACCCAAATCGGTAAGTGAGGTAAGGAGTTTTCATGGGTTAGCTAGTTTTTACAGGCGTTTTGTGCAAGATTTCAGTACAATAGCTGCGCCTTTGAATGAAGTTGTTAAAAAATCAGTTGGGTTTAAATGGGGGGAGGAACAAGAATTGGCATTTGTTCTTTTGAAAGAGGAAATTATGTTCTGCACCTGTTTTGGCTTTACCTGACTTTTCGAAAGCATTTGAAATAGAATGTGATGCGTCTGGAATAGGAATTGGTGCTGTTTTGATGCAGGATCGGAGACCTATTGCTTTGTGTTCTGCTATCGAATCTGTTCCAATGGTTAGCTCTGACATTGAACAACAAAATGCAGTTAAATCTGGACATACCTTACAATTAGAGCTCCATGATATGCTAATTAGTCACGACATGTTGAGTTCTAAAGTTGATGAGTTGAAGGTTGAGTCTAAGCAACAAGAACAGCTAAACCTTATCCCTAAATTGAATTTTTTAAATGCTTTGAAGGGCTCTGATGTTGATGACAATAAGGGTAGGATGTCCCTTGATATGAATCCAGTCCGTAACTTGCATTTTGCTCCCCCCGCAATAACTAACTAATGGTCGTGTGACAGTAGCTCCTCCACTTGATGTGTTTGAGGATGGCTGTGAACTTTGGAAATCCACTCTAGTTGGTCATTTCGTGGGTTAGAAATTACCCTATCCTGTTGTTAATTCTATTGCCAAAAGAATATGGGGCTCCCACGGTCTATCCGATGTTTTATCTTCTGATAATGGTTTCTTTCTCTTCACTTTTGATTCTGTCGATCGCGCCACTAATGTTCTGGAGAGAGCCCCATGGCACATGGCCAACAGACCTTTGGTGCTTAAACGTTGGCATCCGAACATGCAATTTTTGAAAGATGATCTGGATAGAGTTCCGGTATGGGTTAAGCTCTATAATGTTCCTCTCGAGTATTGGACTGTTAAGGGGTTGAGTTGTGTAGCGAGTGCTATTGGGGTTCCCCTTCATGCTGACCTCACTACATTATTGCGTAAAAGGCTTAGCTACGCAAGAGTTTGCGTTGAGATAGAAGCTTCGAAAACGCTGGTGAAGGAATACGACCTTCGCTGTCCAAATGGGTTATTCATAACAATTTCAGCGGATTATGAATGGATACCATCAAGGTGCAATAATTGCAATGTCTTTGGACATACCACAGCGATATGTGCTACCAGTAAAGTTGATGATCGTACAATGGGGGCAGATGGAAAAAGGAAAATAGGAGTTGTGAACTCTAAACCTGCAGATAATAAGCAGAATCAGCTTCAATGGCAGGTAGTTGGTAAACGAAATAAGGGTGTTACGATTGGTGAGAATGATTGTTTGGCATCTAAAGAGCTTAATTGTAATGAGAATGGTTCTGTAGCATCTGCTTTACATATTGCTGATTGTCATACGAATGAAACTGCGACATCAGATGTGCCCAATGCTGGTTGTTATGAAGATGAAAATCCTACCTCTCCTCTTGTTTTGAAGAGTTTACGAGCAGACATGGTGCCGGAGGAAGGGGCTGCATGTACTTCTTTAGATCAAAGTTTAACCATCTGTAATACAATTGCTTATGCACCCATGAACCCTGTTAGTCATGAGGTGAATGTTGATATTGGAGCTATGGGAGCTGATACAGGTAAGGAAGACGAGATAAGGAGTCGACGTCACTGATCCCAACAAGTCCGCAAAGTCCGATTTCTTCTGACGGGGAAACTTTTATTAATCAGTTAGCTAGCAAGGCTAGAGACTCTCTAGAGAAAAAGAAAACGGGTTCTCCAGGCTTTTCAAAGAAGAGTAAGAAATCTGGCTCCTCGAGGGGGGGCAAGTCAAGGTAATCAGTGTGTTGCTGTTTGGTACTCCTCTCTAATTCCCTATGATTATTGGATGTTGGAATGTTAGAGGTTTGAATGATCCCATAAAGCATTCAGAACTGCGTCAGCTCATCCATCAAGAGAGGATGGTTTTTTTTGGTTTGGTTGAAACTCGGGTTAGAGACAGGAATAAAGATAATGTTTCGCAACTTCTTCTGCGTAATTGGTCATTCTTGTATAATTATGATTTCTCTTGTCGTGGTCGTATTTGGGTTTGTTGGAATGCTGATTTGGTGAAGGTGGATGTTCTGGGAATGTCAGACCAGGCTATCCATGTTTCTGTCATGATATTAGCTACCAATATCTGTTTTAATGCTTCAATCATTTACGGAGACAATAATGCATCCTTACGTGAGGCTTTATGGTCTGATATTGTGAGTCGTAGTGATGGATGGGAGTCAACCCCATGGATTCTTATGGGCGACTTTAATGCTATCCGCAACCAGTCAGAGAGGTTAGGAGGGTCTTCTACGTGGGCTGGTCATATGGACAGATTGGAAACATGTATACGTGAAGCGAAAGTGGATGATCTTCGGTATTCAGGTATGCATTATACTTGGACGAACCAATGTCCTGAGAATATGATTATGCGGAAACTAGATAGAGTGCTTGTAAATGAGAAGTGGAATATGCACTTCCCATTGTCGGAAGCGAGATTCTTGCCTGCTGGTATGTCGGATCATTCTCCCATGGTGGTAAAAGTCACTGGTAATGTTCAGAACATAAAGAAACCATTCAGATTCTTCGATATGTGGATGGATCATGACGAGTTCATGCCCTTGGTGAAGAAAGTATGGGATCAGCATTCGGGGGTTGTCCAATGTATCAGTTGTGTTGCAAACTAAGGAAGCTAAAGCAGGAACTTAAACATTTCAATAAGACTCACTTCTCCAATATTTCCGATAGAGTCAAAGATGCAAAAGATCACATGGATAAGGCTCAACAAGCTCTGCATACAGCGCCTGAGAATCCAACATTGCGTATGCGAGAAAGAGATGCTGTTCGTAACTATGCTTCTACTGTCAGGGCGGAAGAGAGTTTTTTCAAACAAAAGGCAAGGATGCAATGGCTTAGCTTGGGGGATCAGAATACTAGCTACTTCCACAAATCAGTAAATGGAAGACAGAATAGAAATAAGCTTCTCTCCATTACAAGGGAGGATGGGGAAGTCGTTGAAGGACACGAGGCAGTCAAATCAGAAGTAATTGCATACTTCCAGCGTGTGTTGGGAGTGAATCAGATGCCTAGGGTCTTGAACGAGGAAGTGATGCAATCGGCAATTAACTGCAAACTGTCTTCGACTCAACAGCATGAACTAGCACAAGAAGTAACAAGGGAGGAGATTAAGAATGCTATGTTTAGTTTGAAAAACAACAAAGCCCCTGGCCCGGATGGCTTCAACGCAGGTTTCTTCAAAAGAATGTGGCATATAGTGGGGGAAGATGTAATCAAAGCTGTTAGCTCCTTCTTTCAGACTCGTAGAATGCTTAAAGAAATGAATGCTACATCCATTTCCCTTATCCCTAAAGTTGCTAATCCTACGAGGTTGACAGATTTTCGTCCTATATCTTGCTGCAATACAGTATACAAATGCATCGCGAAGATTCTAGCTGGGAGAATGAAAGTTGTTTTGCCGTCCTTAGTAGGTCCGTATCAGACAGCTTTTATCTCTGGACGGAGAATCAGCGACAATATTCTTTTGTCTCAGGAGCTAATGAAAGGCTATCATAAATCTACGGGTCCGGCTCGTTGTGCTATGAAAGTAGATCTGATGAAGGCTTATGACTCGGTTCGGTGGGATTTCGTTGATGCTACGTTAATAAAAATGGGATTCCCTAGAACAGTGGTTGATTGGATCATGGTGTGTGTTACATCGTGTCAATTCTCAATCAACGTCAACGGTGAACTTGCAGGTTACTTTAATGGGGGTAGAGGGCTGAGACAAGGTGATCCATTATCTCCATATTTGTTTGTCCTTTGCATGGAAATCCTGTCAGGGCTGTTCTGCAATATGAGTGCCAATCAAAACTTCAAGTTCCACTGGAGATGCAAGAAGGACAGAATTTCTCATCTTTGCTTTGCCGACGACTTGATGATATTCAGCAAAGGGGATGTACACTCAGTTCGTATGATCAAAAATGCACTCATAGAGTTTCAAGATCTATCAGGTCTATATCCAAATCCAAACAAAAGTGACATCTTCTTGAGCGGTGTGTTAGGTGCTGAGAGGGAACAGATTATCAGTATTCTTGGGTTTAGAGAGGGGGAGCTTCCTATGAAATATTTGGGAGTGCCTCTTATCTCGTCCAGACTAAAGGCTGTTGATTGTAAGGGCCTCGTGGATCGAATTACCGCTAAAGTACGACATTGGACCTGCAGAACACTCTCTTTCGCAGGGCGAGTACAACTGATTAACTCAGTTTTATTCTCCATCCAGGTCTATTGGGCATCTCTATTCCTATTACCTGGGCAAGTAGTGAAAAACGTTGAGCAAATTATGAGATCCTTTCTTTGGTCAGGTTCAGATATGAGCACTACTAGGGCTAAAGTGGCTTGGGATCAGGTATGTCTTCCAAGAAAGGAGGGGGGCTAGGCATAAAAAGGATAACAGAATGGAACAAGATTGCCTTGTTGAAACACATTTGGAACTTGTGCAATGACTCGGATGGCTCAATCTGGTCTACTTGGATCAGATCCAATCTCTTGCGAGGTAGGAATTTCTGGACAATCAAGGCGCCAGGAAGCTGCTCTTGGGCTTGGGGAAAGATTCTAAAGCTCAGATCCTTAGCATGGCCGAAGATGAAGCACATTATCGGAGATGGAATGACAACCTCTCTATGGTTTGACAATTGGCATCCTCACAGCCCGCTCGCTGATACTTACGGTGAACGATTCATCTATGATTCAGGTATGGAACACAACGCGAGAGTGAACGTGCTGATTAATAACTTAGAATGGAGAATTCCTATCACTCATGCTATTGGCTGGCACCCCATTATAGAAGCTATTCCTTCCACATCTACTCCTAAGGGGCAAAAGGATGAGATTGGTTTGGTTGGATTCGCCAAATCAGAGTTTCTCGGTCAAAGTAGCTTGGGAACAACTAAGAATCATCATCAGATGGTTGATTGGCATGACATCGTGTGGTTCAAGAATGTTGTCCCAAGACATGCATTTCTTCTTTGGGTGGCTATCCAACGGAAACTCTCAACGCAGGATAGACTTCATCAGTTTGGTATTCATGTCCCAATAGGTGCTCACTTTGTCTCCGCAATAATGAAGATCACACCACTTGTTCTTTGAATGCTCCTTTACGAAAGCATTATGGTGGAATGTTTGTGACAGATGCGACATTCCAAGAATGACAAAAAGCTTGGATGAATGGATTCGATTGGCCACTGTCTCTTGGCATGGCAAAAGTTTCATCAACTTTTCTCGTAAACTGGGTTTCGCAGCTACAGTGTATTGTATATGGCAAGAACGGAACGCAAGGATCTTTGCAGATATGTCTAAAGCTTCAAATTTGGTTTTTGATCAAATCGAATGTATCATTCGCGATAAGCTTGTTTTGATGAGGAATGTTCAACAAACAGATGAAAACATAAGGATCCAAAGACTTTGGAGGGTCAATAACATGGACTCTTAATTTGATGTTTAGCTGGTTGTTTTTGTACCCCAAGCATATCTAGTTGGTCTAAGTTTTTGTTTTGTTATGTGGCTAGCCTGTAGCCATTTGTTGGTTTTCGTTTCTGTCCACATTGTAAATCTTGGGTATGCCCATTATATTCTTTGTACCATTTTCTTTTAATACATAAGTCAGCTTACCAAAAAAAAAAAAAAAGATCGGAGACCTATTGCGTATTTTAGTGAGAAGTTAAGTGGAGCAACCTTGAACTATCCCACTTACGACAAAAGAACTCTATGCATTGGTAAGAGCACTTGAGACATGGCAGCATTACTTGTGGCCAAAAGAGTTCGTAATCCATTCGGATCAGGAGTCCTTGAAACATCTGAAAGGACAAGGTAAGTTGAATAGGAGGCATGCAAAATGGGTTGAATTCATTGAGACTTTTCCTTACGTTATTAAGTATAAGCAAGGGAAAGAGAACATTGTAGCTGATGCACTCTCGCGCAGGTATGTTCTTTTACACACCATGAATACTAGATTGTTAGGTTTTGAATATGTGAAGGAATTGTATGATAATGATTCTGACTTTGTTGAGATTTATAATGCATGTGGACATTCGGTTTTTGGTAAGTTTTATTTGATGGATGGTTATTTGTTCAAAGAGAATACATTGTGTGTTCCTGCTAGTTCTTTGCGTGAATTGCTTGTTCGTGAAGCACATGGGGGTGGTTTAATGGGTCACTTTGGGGTTGCAAAAACCTTGGATGTATTGCATGAGCATTTTTATTGGCCAAAGATGAAAGAGATGTGCAACGAATTTGTGAACAGTGCATTGCTTGTAGAAAGGCAAAATCTAGAGTACAACTGCATGGACCTATATACACCATTACCTGTGCCTACTGAACCTTGGGTAGATATCTCTATGGACTTTGTTTTAGGTTTACCTAGGTCAAAGAAAAGGTAGAGACTCTATTTTTGTTGTGGTTGATAGGTTTTCTAAATGACGCATTTCATTGCATGCCATAAAACAAATGATGTATCTCATATCGCAGACTTGTTCCTTAGGGAGTTGTACGTTTGCATGGCATCCTAAGAGTATAGTGTCAGATCGTGATGTTAAGTTCCTTAGTTACTTTTGGAAGACCTTACGGGGAAGTTGGGAACTAAACTATTATTTTCGACAACATGCCATCCTCAAACAGATGGACAAACTGAGGTAGTGAATAGAACATTATCCAACTTTTACGTGTTGTAATTCAAAAGAATTTGAAAAGTTGGCAAGAATGTTTGCCGTTTGTTGAGTTTGCTTATAATATAACTGTGCATTCGACTATTACTTTTTCTCCTTTTGAAATTGTTTATGGTTTTAATCCACTAACTCCTATGGACTTAATTCCTTTACGTTTTGAAGAAAGGGTAAGTTTAGATGGTGAAAAGAAGGCAAAGATGGTGAGAGAACTCCATGAGGGAGTTCGACTACAAATAGAGAAAAAGAACAGACTTTACGCTTCTAAAGCAAATAATGGACGTAAACTGGTTGTTTTCCAACCCGGTGATTGGGTTTGGGTGCACATGCGTAAGGAACGTTTTCCTAACCAAAGGAAATCAAAATTACAGCCACGTGGTGATGGTCCATTTCAGGTTTTAGAGAGAATCAATGACAACGCATACAAAATTGACCTTCCAGGTGAGTATAGTGTTAGTGCTACCTTTAATGTTGCTGATCTTACGTTGTTTGACACAGATTTTGATTCGAGGTCGAATCCTTTCGAGGAGAGAGGGGATGATGCGGACCAGCCCAGAAACACCAACAAGGACCCATTACATGTTCCAAATGGACCAATGACTCGGTCCAAGACAAAGACATTGAAAGACGCATTGAATGCATTGGTTTTGAAGGTTTCCACCAAGTCAGAATTGGAAGGTCCATTGGAGTATCAAGAGGAGATCCTAGTACATCTTATCCATGTGCAAGAGGGGTCCAATACAACCTTATTTGGGCCATGAGATGAGGGCTTTGTTTTATTTTGTTAGCTACAACCCAAGGCTTGTTTGGGCTTAATTCATACTTTGTTTTAAGCTAGGATCCAAGGCTTGTTTGGATTAAGTTATGGGCTTTTCATTTTAGGGTTTTGGGCCAGTTTTGAGTGGACCTCATATAAGTCCACATAAAGGGTCCATTAGGGTTAACTTTTCAAGAACTATTTAAACTCATGTAGGCCAAAATTTCGGCAGCTTTGATGATAATTACTTCTGAATTTTTCAGTTTTAACGTGTGAGAGTGATTCTTGCATTCTTCAGTTCTTGAACGAACTGAATCTGACTTATCGAAGATTAACTGGCTTCGTGGCGTCATTATACTCATTCCAATAGTGTAGGTGCCTTGGGGCAGGTTTCCATTGTGTCGCACTCCTATCAGACTTATTTCGGCTTTCCGGGATCAGATCTCAATCTTGATTGTGGGTTGCGTGACCACGTGATCACGAGGTTCGCATCACCATAGGTTCCTAGTAACCATAATACTAGGTGGCAACTCCTAAAAATTAATCATAATTTTATGATTAAATTCAAAAATCTTTCCAACACACCACACCTCACACCGGAGGCACGATAAAGCGCCTTCGCCGTCGCCAGACGACGTCGCATCGGCACGCCCCCGCGACAAGATGGCGACTCCGCTGGGGAACGCCTTGTTTGGTTGGACTAAGCTTTGTTTGTTTGATTATCTGTTTTGGTCTGTTTAACTTTACTGCTTCAACGCTTTTATTTCTTGTTCATGCATAAATATTAATGCATTCATGCATTTTTTACCAAAAAAGACCCAATTCTAGGATAGGTGGGGACTAGCGGCCTGCCTCATGACTTTCAGTCGGGGTCCAGATTCGTGGAACATCCAACTATGAACTGAGTGTTTACTTGGTAATGGCGGTCACACTGTGCCCCAACCATTCCTTGTAAACCCCCATACTGCCTTCACGAAAGGTAGTCACTGGGCAGTTCATAGACCTTTTGAGACCAGTTAGAAAACATATCCCTCATATAATAACCTAGAGTTTGTCTTAACTCCATAGGATTTTTGAACTAAGACCATGACTTCCCTTACCTTTTTAGAATATGGGGAAAGATCTGAGATGATGCAATTAGTTGAAGGGGATTGCTCAAGAACCAAGGTTGAAGAATTACTGCACATAACCAAAGTGCAGTGCTCCGTAGACAGCATAAAGAAGTTGGCCCCAATTCTGGGATATATAGATGAGAATTTGTTTGAGAAGAAGTATGGAAGAATCGCTCATCTAATAAGAATTCCTGTTCAGATTTCAGCAGTCAAAGCCTTGATGCATTTCTGGGATCCAAGCTACAGATGTTTCACTTTTGGGGATATTGATATGACCCCTACCCTTGAAGAGTATGCTCAGATCTTGTCTTTTCCGAACGACCCTTACAAAGTGTACTTTAGGCAGAGAATCGAGAGTACAGCTACAGCAGTTGCAAAACTTCTACATCTAGACCAAGTTGATCGGTACAGGACATCTAATGGAGGGTTCTTGATGCGGACCAGCCCAGAAACACCAGCAAGGACCCATTACATGTTCCAAATGGACCGATGACACGGTCCAAGACAAAGACATTGAAAGACGCATTGAATGCATTGGTTTTGAAGGTTTCCACCAAGTCAGAATTGGAAGATCCATTGGAGTATCAAGAGGAAATCCTAGTACATGTTATCCATGTGCAAGAGGGGTCCAATACAACCTTATTTGGGCCATGAGATAAGAGCTTTATTTTATTTTGTTAGCTACAGCCCAAGGCTTGTTTGGGCTTAATTCATACTTTGTTTTAAGCTAGGATCCAAGGCTTGTTTGGATTAAGTTATGGGCTTTTTATTTTAGGGTTTTGGGCCAGTTTTGAGTGGACCTCATATAAGTCCACATAAAGGGTCTATTAGGGTTAACTTTTCAAGAACTATTTAAACTCATGTAGGCCAAAATTTCGGCAGCTTTGATGATAATTACTTCTGAATTTTTCAGTTTTAACGTGTGAGAGTGATTCTTGCATTCTTCAGTTCTTGAACGAACTGAATCTGACTTATCGAAGATTAACTGGCTTCGTGGCGTCATTCTACTCATTCCAATAGTGTAGGTGCCTTGGGGCAGGTTTCCATTGTGTCGCACTCCTATCAGACCTATTTCGGCTTTCCGGGATCAGATCTCAATCTTGATTGTGGGTTGCGTGACCACGTGATCACGAGGTTCGCATCAGTTCTAGTGGAAAGTGATCGAGAATAAATTGAAGATGGATAAGGAAAAGGGGAAGTTGGGTGAAGAAAGATACCAGATAATTGCCTTTGCCATCTTTAGGTTGGTTTTGTTTCCTTCAGAAGCTACTGGAATTATTAGCATAGAAGCTGCTAATGCATTCCTTGAATTTGAAGAAACAAAGAATAATCCTACTTCAGCTATCCTAGCTGAAACCTTCATTTCTCTAAATCATTGCAGACTGCATGGGAAAGGGGCGATGCAATGCTGTGTTCCTCTCTTATTCATGTGGATAGTTAGCCATTTGGAAACGTCAAAAGAAGTCTTCAATAATTTCTGGTGGTTTAACATGAGGCCACTTGAGCTGGTGCTGACTAAAGAGTGGAATGATTTGGATGAAAAGGCATGGGTAAAGAAATACCAAGAACTTCCCCAAATTAATTTCAGATGGAAAGCTCCTTGGGTAAATGGTTCATCTTATCTCATGAGTTGTGGCGACAAAGCATGGGTCCCATTAATTGGCTTGACTGGTTATATCAACTACTCACCCTCATTGGTGGCCAGACAATTTGGAGGAGTACAATATGTGCCAAGAACTTGGGGGTTAACCGAATATACCGGTCCGTTTAAAGAAACCAGTTCTTTGGATAAGTTAGATGCCATCAGAAATGACTGGAAGCAGCCTGTTTTGGTCTACAAAGAGGAGCATCAAAAGGAGTTCTCGGTTAGCCCTAATTATTCAATATGGAGGAGCAGCAATTCATTGATAAAAGAGCAAGGGGAAATCCGAGATAAGTCATCCATGATATCGGAGCTTAAAAGAAAAAGGGTCAACAACGAGGAAGATCTCCAAGAAGAGAAGACAACAAATAGGTTTTCTCTCTCTCCTCGCTCTCTCTCCCTCTCTCTCTCTAATCTGTATTGTCTTTGATCTCCTTGGTTCACCGTTGGATCGTCACCATTTTTGAGTATGTTGTTCTTCACAACATGCTCTACATCTTGACCGAACGGATCATCATTTTCATCAATGAACTGTGAGATACGGGACTTGTAATTCTGGGGTTGTCGAAGCTCGATCTCTTTGGTTCACCGTTGGATCGTCACCATATTTGAGTATGTTCTCCATCAGAACATGCTCGACATCTTGACCGAAGGGATCATCTTTTCAATCAATGAACTGAGAGATACTGGCCTCGTAATTATTTGAGATAAGGTGAGTAGCTGCATCTTTTTCAGTGGGTTTTCTTTCTGGACTTCTAATACCAGCTATAAACATGATAATCTCTCATTAGAGCTTTGCTATCTCTAGTAAATGTCTATTGCCATAATGTCTTCATGTTCTGGTGTGGAATTTGTTCCATTGGTTAGCTGTAACATTAAACAACAAAATGAAGTTATGTCTGGACACAATTGAATACAACTCATTTGGAAGTTCATTTGCTTGCTGGTTAGAGAGTGGTGTTGTCGAAGCTCGATCTCCTTTGTTCACCGTTGGATCGTCACCATCTTTTAGTATGTTGTTTTTCTGAACCTGCTATATATCTTGACCGAACGGATCGTTGTTCCAATCAAAGTTCTGGTAGATACGGGACTTGCAATTCTGTACCATAATGTCTTTGTGTTCTGCTATCGAATCTGTTCTAATGGTTAGCTCTGACATTGAACAACAAAATGCAGTTAAATTTGGACATACCTTACAATTAGAGCTCCATGATATGCTAATTAGTCACGACATGTTGAGTTCTAAAGTTGATGAGTTGAAGGTTGGGTCTAAGCAACAAGAACAGCTAAACCTTAGCCCCAAATTGAATTTTTTAAATGCTTTGAAGGGCTCTGATGTTGATGACAATAAGGGTAGGATGTCCCTTGATATGAATCCAGTCCGTAACTTGCATTTTGCTCCCCCCGCAATAACTAATGGTCGTGTGACAGTAGCTCCTCCACTTGATGTGTTTGGGATGGCTGTGAACTTTGGAATCCACTCTAGTTGGTCATTTCGTGGGTTAGAAATTACCCTATCCTGTTGTTAATTCTATTGCCAAAGAATATGGGGCTCCCACGGTCTATCCGATGTTATCTTCTGATAATGGTTTCTTTCTCTTCACTTTTGATTCTGTCGATCGCGCCACTAATGTTCTGGAGAGAGCCCCATGGCACATGGCCAACAGACCTTTGGTGCTTAAACGTTGGCATCCGAACATGCAATTTTTGAAAGATGATCTGGATAGAATTCCGGTATGGGTTAAGCTCTATAATGTTCCTCTCGAGTATTGGACTGTTAAGGGGTTGAGTTGTGTAGCGAGTGCTATTGGGGTTCCCCTTCATGCTGACCTCACTACATTATTGCGTAAAAAGCTTAGCTACGCAAGAGTTTGCGTTGAGATAGAAGCTTCGAAAACGTTGGTGAAGGAATACGACCTTCGCTGTCCAAATGGGTTATTCATAACAATTTCAGCGGATTATGAATGGATACCATCAAGGTGCAATAATTGCAATGTCTTTGGACATACCACAGCGATATGTGCTACCAGTAAAGTTGATGATCGTACAATGGGGCAGATGGAAAAAGGAAAATAGGAGTTGTGAACTCTAACCTGCAGATAATAAGCAGAATCAGCTTCAATGGCAGGTAGTTGGTAAACGAAATAAGGGTGTTACGATTGGTGAGAATGATTTTTGGCATCAAAGAGCTTAATTGTAATGAGAATGGTTCTGTAGCATCTGCTTTACATATTGCTGATTGTCATACGAATGAAACTGCGACATCAGATGTGCCCAATGCTGGTTGTTATGAAGATGAAAATCCTACCTCTCCTCTTGTTTTGAAGAGTTTACGAGCAGACATGGTGCCGGAGGAAGGGGCTGCATGTACTTCTTTAGATCAAAGTTTAACCATCTGTAATACAATTGCTTATGCACCCATGAACCCTGTTAGTCATGAGGTGAATGTTGATATTGGAGCTATGGGAGCTGATACAGGTAAGGAAGACGAGGATAAGGAGTCGACGTCACTGATCCCAACAAGTCCGCAAAGTCCGATTTCTTCTGATGGGGAAACTTTTATTAATCAGTTAGTTAGCAAGGCTAGAGACTCTCTAGAGAAAAAGAAAACGGGTTCTCCAGGCTTTTCAAAGAAGAGTAAGAAATCTGGCTCCTCGAGGGGGGGCAAGTCAAGGTAATCAGTGTGTTGCTGTTTGGTACTCCTCTCTAATTCCCTATGATTATTGGATGTTGGAATGTTAGAGGTTTGAATGATCCCATAAAGCATTCAGAACTGCGTCAGCTCATCCATCAAGAGAGGATGGTTTTTTTTGGTTTGGTTGAAACTCGGGTTAGAGACAGGAATAAAGATAATGTTTCGCAACTTCTTCTGCGTAATTGGTCATTCTTGTATAATTATGATTTCTCTTGTCGTGGTCGTATTTGGGTTTGTTGGAATGCTGATTTGGTGAAGGTGGATGTTCTGGGAATGTCAGACCAGGCTATCCATGTTTCTGTCATGATATTAGCTACCAATATCTGTTTTAATGCTTCAATCATTTACGGAGACAATAATGCATCCTTACGTGAGGCTTTATGGTCTGATATTGTGAGTCGTAGTGATGGATGGGAGTCAACCCCATGGATTCTTATGGGCGACTTTAATGCTATCCGCAACCAGTCAGAGAGGTTAGGAGGGTCTTCTACGTGGGCTGGTCAAATGGACAGATTGGAAACATGTATACGTGAAGCGAAAGTGGATGATCTTCGGTATTCAGGTATGCATTATACTTGGACGAACCAATGTCCTGAGAATATGATTATGCGGAAACTAGATAGAGTGCTTGTAAATGAGAAGTGGAATATGCACTTCCCATTGTCGAAAGCGAGATTCTTGCCTGCTGGTATGTCGGATCATTCTCCCATGGTGGTAAAAGTCACTGGTAATGTTCAGAACATAAAGAAACCATTCAGATTCTTCGATATGTGGATGGATCATGACGAGTTCATGCCCTTGGTGAAGAAAGTATGGGATCAGCATTCGGGGGGTTGTCCAATGTATCAGTTGTGTTGCAAACTAAGGAAGCTAAAGCAGGAACTTAAACATTTCAATAAGACTCACTTCTCCAATATTTCCGATAGAGTCAAAGATGCAAAAGATCACATGGATAAGGCTCAACAAGCTCTGCATACAGCGCCTGAGAATCCAACATTGCGTATGCGAGAAAGAGATGCTGTTCGTAACTATGCTTCTACTGTCAGGGCGGAAGAGAGTTTTTTCAAACAAAAGGCAAGGATGCAATGGCTTAGCTTGGGGGATCAGAATACGAGCTACTTCCACAAATCAGTAAATGGAAGACATAATAGAAATAAGCTTCTCTCCATTACAAGGGAGGATGGGGAAGTCGTTGAAGGACACGAGGCAGTCAAATCAGAAGTAATTGCATACTTCCAGCGTGTGTTGGGAGTGAATCAGATGCCTAGGGTCTTGAACGAGGAAGTGATGCAGTCGGCAATTAACTGCAAACTGTCTTCGACTCAACAGCATGAACTAGCACAAGAAGTAACAAGGGAGGAGATTAAGAATGCTATGTTTAGTTTGAAAAACAACAAAGCCCCTGGCCCGGATGGCTTCAACGCAGGTTTCTTCAAAAGAATGTGGCATATAGTGGGGAAGATGTAATCAAAGCTGTTAGCTCCTTCTTTCAGACTCGTAGAATGCTTAAAGAAATGTATGCTACATCCATTTCCCTTATCCCTAAAGTTGCGAATCCTACGAGGTTGACAGATTTTCGTCCTATATCAAGCTGCAATCCAGTATACAAATGCATCGCGAAGATTCTAGCTGGGAGAATGAAAGTTGTTTTGCCGTCCTTAGTAGGTCCGTATCAGACAGCTTTTATCTCTGGACGGAGAATCAGCGACAATATTCTTTTGTCTCAGGAGCTAATGAAAGGCTATCATAAATCTACGGGTCAGGCTCGTTGTGCTATGAAAGTAGATCTGATGAAGGCTTATGACTCGGTTCGGTGGGATTTCGTTGATGCTACGTTAATAAAAATGGGATTCCCTAGAACAGTGGTTGATTGGATCATGGTGTGTGTTGCATCGTGTCAATTCTCAATCAACGTCAACGGTGAACTTGCAGGTTACTTTAATGGGGGTAGAGGGCTGAGACAAGGTGATCCATTATCTCCATATTTGTTTGTCCTTTGCATGGAAATCCTGTCAGGGCTGTTCTGCAATATGAGTGCCAATCAAAACTTCAAGTTCCACTGGAGATGCAAGAAGGACATAATTTCTCATCTTTGCTTTGCCGACGACTTGATGATATTCAGCAAAGGGGATGTACACTCAGTTCGTATGATCAAAAATGCACTCATAGAGTTTCAAGATCTATCAGGTCTATATCCAAATCCAAACAAAAGTGACATCTTCTTGAGCGGTGTGTTAGGTGCTGAGAGGGAACAGATTATCAGTATTCTTGGTTTAGAGAGGGGAGCTTCCTATGAAATATTTGGGAGTGCCTCTTATCTCGTCCAGACTAAAGGCTGTTGATTGTAAGGGCCTCGTGGATCGAATTACCGCTAAAGTACGACATTAGACCTGCAGAACACTCTCTTTCGCAGGGCGAGTACAACTGATTAACTCAGTTTTATTCTCCATCCAGGTCTATTGGGCATCTCTATTCCTATTACCTGGGCAAGTAGTGAAAAACGTTGAGCAAATTATGAGATCATTTCTTTGTCAGGTTCAGATATGAGCACTACTAGGGCTAAAGTGGCTTGGGATCAGGTATGTCTTCCAAGAAAGGAGGGGGGGCTAGGCATAAAAGGATAACAGAATGGAACAAGATTGCCTTGTTGAAACACATTTGGAACTTGTGCAATGACTCGGATGGCTCAATCTGGTCTACTTGGATCAGATCCAATCTCTTGCGAGGTAGGAATTTCTGGACAATCAAGGCGCCAGGAAGCTGCTCTTGGGCTTGGGGAAAGATTCTAAAGCTCAGATCCTTAGCATGGCCGAAGATGAAGCACATTATCGGAGATGGAATGAGAACCTCTCTATGGTTTGACAATTGGCATCCTCACAGCCCGCTCGCTGATACTTACGGTGAACGATTCATCTATGATTCAGGTATGGAACACAATGCGAGAGTGAACGTGCTGATTAATAACTTAGAATGGAGAATTCCTATCACTCATGCTATTGGCTGGCAACCCATTATAGAAGCTATTCCTTCCACATCTACTCCTAAGGGGCAAAAGGATGAGATTGTTTGGTTGGATTTGCCAAATCAGAGTTTCTCGGTCAAAGTAGCTTGGGAACAACTAAGAATTCATCATCAGATGGTTGATTGGCATAACATCGTGTGGTTCAAGAATGCTTTCCCAAGACATGCATTTCTTCTTTGGGTGGCTATCCAACGGAAACTCTCAACGCAGGATAGACTTCATCGGTTTGGTATTCATGGTCCCAATAGGTGCTCACTTTGTCTCCGCAATAATGAAGATCACAACCACTTGTTCTTTGAATGCTTCTTTACGAAAAGCATTATGGTGGAAGGTTTGTGACAGATGCGACATTCCAAGAATGACAAAAAGCTTGGATGAATGGATTCGATTGGCCACTGTCTCTTGGCATGGCAAAAGTTTCGTCAACTTTTCTCGTAAACTGGGTTTCGCAGCTACAGTGTATTGTATATGGCAAGAACGGAACGCAAGGATCTTTGCAGATGTGTCTAAAGCTTCAAATTTGGTTTTTGATCAAATCGAATGTCTCATTCGCGATAAGCTTGTTTTGATGAGGAATGTTCAACAAACAGATGAAAACATAAGGATCCAAAGACTTTGGAGGGTCAATAACATGGACTCTTAATTTGATGTTTAGCTGGTTGTTTTTGTACCCCTAGCATATCTAGTTGGTCTAAGTTTTTGTTTTGTTATGTGGCTAGCCTGTAGCCATTTGTTGGTTTTCGTTTCTGTTCACATTGTAAATCTTGGGTATGCCCATTATATTCTTTGTATCATTTTCTTTTAATACATAAGTCAGCTTACCAAAAAAAAGATCTCCAAGAAGAACTGGATAAGCTGAGGATCGAGCTTGGTAAAAGCAAAAATCACCAGAAATTCCTGGAAAACCAACTCTTGAAAGAAGATGAGATGAGGGCCTCTCTAGATCAGCAATTGAAAGAAAAAGATGAGCAAATTGTTGAGTTAAGAAAGAACCAGCACGAAGCAAATAAGCAATTGGAAGAAGGGAAGGTCAAGTATGATGAGTTGGTGAACAAGCATGTAATGATGGAGCAAGAATTTGCGACTCTAAAAAGGGCCTTAGAAAATAAAAAGTCTGCTGACAAAGAAACAATAGCTTCTCTGAAGAAAGAAAGGGACCAGTATAAATTAAAATGGGAAGCTGAAAAAGAGAAGAACAGATTAGCTGATCTCACCATTGAAGAAGAAAGAAGTTTAAGAACTCGGTATCAGGTTTAGGCTGATGATGAGAGAGAGGCAAGAAGGCTAGCTGAATCAGACATGAATGAGTACCTAGACAAAATAAATGCTATGAGAAACTGAGTTTCTATGATACAAGCTGAGCTTGAGTCCCGAGAGGAAGAAGCAAAGAAGATGCAAGAACAGTTTGAGGAATGGCAAGATCATATCAGCAGCCTCGATGTACAACTAAACACTAAGGTGGCCGAGCTTGATATAGAGAAGGAGGAATTGCAAAGGGCTAGAAAGCAGATTTAGCAGTTGGAAAAGATGGTTCAAATTTTGGAGAAAAACAATGAATCATTAGCTGCCAGTAATGGAACACTGCTTCAAGATAACACCTTGTTCCGTTACAAACAGATTGACAGGCTAATCGACATGGTGGCTCGAAAGGCAAATGAGCTACGAGTGAAGGCTTCCAGGATTGGCAATAGTTGTCATAGATATGAGGAGTATTTGAATGAAGTTTCCTCTTTCATCAGAAATGTATCCAATAGAGGAATAACATTTGAATAAAGGCATTTTGTATGAACCATCTGTATAGGCCTAGGCCTACTTTGAACTTTTTTTTTTTTGGTAAGCTGACTTATGTATTAAAAGAAAATGATACAAAGAATATAATGGGCATACCCAAGATTTACAATGTGAACAGAAACGAAAACCAACAAATGGCCACAGGCTAGCCACATAACAAAACAAAAACTTAGACCAACTAGATATGCTAGGGGTACAAAAACAACCAGCTAAACATCAAACTAAGAGTCCATGTTATTGACCCTCCAAAGTCTTTGGATCCTTATGTTTCATCTGTTTGTTGAACATTCCTCATCAAAACAAGCTTATCGCGAATGAGACATTCGATTTGATCAAAAACCAAATTCGAAGCTTTAGACACATCTGCAAAGATCCTTGCGTTCCGTTCTTGCCAGATACAATACACTGTAGCTGCGAAACCCAGTTTACGAGAAAAGTTGACGAAACTTTTGCCATGCCAAGAGACAGTGGCCAATCGAATCCATTCATCCAAGCTTTTTGTCATTCTTGGAATGTCGCATCTGTCACAAACCTTCCACCATAATGCTTTCGTAAAGAAGCATTCAAAGAATAAGTGGTTGTGATCTTCATTATTGCGGAGACAAAGTGAGCACCTATTGGGACCATGAATACCAAACCGATGAAGTCTATCCTGCGTTGAGAGTTTCCGTTGGATAGCCACCCAAAGAAGAAATGCATGTCTTGGGACAGCATTCTTGAACCACACGATGTCATGCCAATCAACCATCTGATGATGAATTCTTAGTTGTTCCCAAGCTACTTTGACCGAGAAACTCTGATTTGGCGAATCCAACCAAACAATCTCATCCTTTTGCCCCTTAGGACTATGTGGAAGGAATAGCTTCTATAATGGGGTGCCAGCCAGTAGCATGAGGGATAGGAATTCTAAGTTATTAATCAGCACGTTCACTCTCGCATTGTGTTCCATACCTGAATCATAGATGAATCGTTCACCGTAAGTATCAGCGAGCGGGCTGTGAGGATGCCAATTGTCAAACCATAGAGAGGTTGTCATTCCATCTCCGATAATGTGCTTCATCTTCGGCCATGCTAAGGATCTGAGCTTTAGAATCTTTCCCCAAGCCCAAGAGCAGCTTCCTGGCGCCTTGATTGTCCAGAAATTCCTACCTCGCAAGAGATTGGATCTGATCCAAGTAGACCAGATTGAGCCATCCGAGTCATTGCACAAGTTCCAAATGTGTTTCAACAAGGCAATCTTGTTCCATTCTGTTATCCTTTTTATGCCTAGCCCCCCCTCCTTTCTTGGAAGACATACCTGATCCTACCAAGGCATATGTTGAAAGAAATGCCTATCGATGAGTCGTATATGAAACCTAGCACATTGATGGCAAGAGCATATGATGGTTCGCCAAGACAGATAATTGGGACCCTAGAAGTGGAGCTATATGTAGGGCCGCAACTATTTCTAATAACATTACAAGTAATGGACATTCACCCATCTTACAACATATTATTAGGGAGGCCGTGGATTCATGCAGCTGGAGCAGTAACTTCTTCACTACACCAGTGTTTAAAGTATATCATGAATGGAATGCTGATAACTGTCAAGGCTGAAGAAACAGTTTCCATGATAAGAAGTGTATCCATACCCTTCATTCAAGCGGAAGATAGCAGAGATGGGAATATTCATGCATTTGAAATTGTGAATACGGAATGGGTTCCTGAGGGTGCAGTGTTGAGAAAGCCTAGAATCCCTGAAGCATAAAAAATGGATGCTAGATGCTTTTTGAAGAATGGGGCTCCTTTCCAATATAATCCTAAGACAAGACCGATTAAGCTACAGAGTGTGGATCAAAGATTTGGGCTTGGATATAAGCCCAAGAAAGATGATTACAAACGGGTTGCTCGAATCACTACTATAGAAACACTACTATTAGTGCGAACCTTATGCAAACCAGGTTCGAATGAATAGAAACCTCACATTCTGTGTTTTCGGGATGGGATCGCACGGTATGTTAAATTTGGGCTTATTTTGATTTCGTCTTGGGGAGGATTTAATTGGAGGTTCATTTCGGCCGCAGAGGGTTTGGGTACCTAGACACCAGAGAACGATCTACAGATCGACTTTCTATGTAATACTAAATGTTGAATTTGAGGTCAAATGGAGATTGTTTGGTGAAATTTGGACTTATTCTGATGTTGTTTGCTTGAGGTTTTGATTCGAGTTTCAATTATGCCCCAGAAACACTACTATTAGAGCGAACCATATGCAAACCAGGTTCTTTTTTTTTTTTGGTAAGCTGACTTATGTATTAAAAGAAAATGATACAAAGAATATAATGGGCATACCCAAGATTTACAATGTGGACATAAACGAAAACCAACAAATGGCTACAGGCTAGCCACATAACAAAACAAAAACTTAGACCAACTAGATATGCTAGGGGTACAAAAACTTAGACCGTAGAGGATTTGGGCACCTAGACATAAGAGAACGATCTATAAATTGACATTCTGTGTTTTTATAGTGTTGTAATACTCATTGAATTTGAGGTCATTTGGAGATCATTTGGTCAAATTTGGACTTATTATGATATTGTTTGCTTGAGGTTTTGATTCGAGTTTCAATTCGCTATAGAAACACTACTATTAGTGCGAACCGTATGCAAACCAGGTTCGAATGAATAGAAACCTCACATTCTGTGTTTTCGGGATGGGATCGCACCGTATGTTAAATTTGGGCTTATTTTGATTTCGTCTTGGGGAGGATTTGATTGGAGGTTCATTTCGGCCGCAGAGGGTTTGGGTACCTAGACACCAGAGAACGATCTACAGATCGACTTTCTATGTAATACTAAATGTTGAATTTGAGGTCAATTGGAGATTGTTTGGTGAAATTTGGACTTATTCTGATGTTGTTTGCTTGAGGTTTTGATTCGAGTTTCAATTATGCCCCAGAAACACTACTATTAGAGCGAACCATATGCAAACCAGGTTCTTTTTTTTTGGTAAGCTGACTTATGTATTAAAAGAAAATGATACAAAGAATATAATGGGCATACCCAAGATTTACAATGTGGACATAAACGAAAACCAACAAATGGCTACAGGCTAGCCACATAACAAAACAAAAACTTAGACCAACTAGATATGCTAGGGGTACAAAAACTTAGACCGTAGAGGATTTGGGCACCTAGACATAAGAGAACGATCTATAAATTGACATTCTGTGTTTTTATAGTGTTGTAATACTCATTGAATTTGAGGTCATTTGGAGATCATTTGGTCAAATTTGGACTTATTATGATATTGTTTGCTTGAGGTTTTGATTCGAGTTTCAATTCCGCTATAGAAACACTACTATTAGTGCGAACCGTATGCAAACCAGGTTCGAATGAATAGAAACCTCACATTCTGTGTTTTCGGGATGGGATCGCACCGTATGTTAAATTTGGGCTTATTTTGATTTCGTCTTGGGGAGGATTTGATTGGAGGTTCATTTCGGCCGCAGAGGGTTTGGGTACCTAGACACCAGAGAACGATCTACAGATCGACTTTCTATGTAATACTAAATGTTGAATTTGAGGTCAATTGGAGATTGTTTGGTGAAATTTGGACTTATTCTGATGTTGTTTGCTTGAGGTTTTGATTCGAGTTTCAATTATGCCCCAGAAACACTACTATTAGAGCGAACCATATGCAAACCAGGTTCTTTTTTTTTTTGGTAAGCTGACTTATGTATTAAAAGAAAATGATACAAAGAATATAATGGGCATACCCAAGATTTACAATGTGGACATAAACGAAAACCAACAAATGGCTACAGGCTAGCCACATAACAAAACAAAAACTTAGACCAACTAGATATGCTAGGGGTACAAAAACTTAGACCGTAGAGGATTTGGGCACCTAGACATAAGAGAACGATCTATAAATTGACATTCTGTGTTTTTATAGTGTTGTAATACTCATTGAATTTGAGGTCATTTGGAGTCATTTGGTCAAATTTGGACTTATTATGATATTGTTTGCTTGAGGTTTTGATTCGAGTTTCAATTCCGCTATAGAAACACTACTATTAGTGCGAACCGTATGCAAACCAGGTTCGAATGAATAGAAACCTCACATTCTGTGTTTTCGGGATGGGATCGCACCGTATGTTAAATTTGGGCTTATTTTGATTTCGTCTTGGGGAGGATTTGATTGGAGGTTCATTTCGGCCGCAGAGGGTTTGGGTACCTAGACACCAGAGAACGATCTACAGATCGACTTTCTATGTAATACTAAATGTTGAATTTGAGGTCAATTGGAGATTGTTTGGTGAAATTTGGACTTATTCTGATGTTGTTTGCTTGAGGTTTTGATTCGAGTTTCAATTATGCCCCAGAAACACTACTATTAGAGCGAACCATATGCAAACCAGGTTCTTTTTTTGGTAAGCTGACTTATGTATTAAAAGAAAATGATACAAAGAATATAATGGGCATACCCAAGATTTACAATGTGGACATAAACGAAAACCAACAAATGGCTACAGGCTAGCCACATAACAAAACAAAAACTTAGACCAACTAGATATGCTAGGGGTACAAAAACTTAGACCGTAGATGATTTGGGCACCTAGACATAAGAGAACGATCTATAAATTGACATTCTGTGTTTTTATAGTGTTGTAATACTCATTGAATTTGAGGTCATTTGGAGATCATTTGGTCAAATTTGGACTTATTATGATATTGTTTGCTTGAGGTTTTGATTCGAGTTTCAATTCCGCTATAGAAACACTACTATTAGTGCGAACCGTATGCAAACCAGGTTCGAATGAATAGAAACCTCACATTCTGTGTTTTCGGGATGGGATCGCACCGTATGTTAAATTTGGGCTTATTTTGATTTCGTCTTGGGGAGGATTTGATTGGAGGTTCATTTCGGCCGCAGAGGGTTTGGGTACCTAGACACCAGAGAACGATCTACAGATCGACTTTCTATGTAATACTAAATGTTGAATTTGAGGTCAATTGGAGATTGTTTGGTGAAATTTGGACTTATTCTGATGTTGTTTGCTTGAGGTTTTGATTCGAGTTTCAATTATGCCCCAGAAACACTACTATTAGAGCGAACCATATGCAAACCAGGTTCTTTTTTTTTTTGGTAAGCTGACTTATGTATTAAAAGAAAATGATACAAAGAATATAATGGGCATACCCAAGATTTACAATGTGGACATAAACGAAAACCAACAAATGGCTACAGGCTAGCCACATAACAAAACAAAAACTTAGACCAACTAGATATGCTAGGGGTACAAAAACTTAGACCGTAGAGGATTTGGGCACCTAGACATAAGAGAACGATCTATAAATTGACATTCTGTGTTTTTATAGTGTTGTAATACTCATTGAATTTGAGGTCATTTGGAGATTGTGTGGTCAAATTTGGACTTATTATGATATTGTTTGCTTGAGGTTTTGATTCGAGTTTCAATTCCGCTATAGAAACACTACTATTAGTGCGAACCGTATGCAAACCAGGTTCGAATGAATAGAAACCTCACATTCTGTGTTTTCGGGATGGGATCGCACCGTATGTTAAATTTGGGCTTATTTTGATTTCGTCTTGGGGAGGATTTGATTGGAGGTTCATTTCGGCCGCAGAGGGTTTGGGTACCTAGACACCAGAGAACGATCTACAGATCGACTTTCTATGTAATACTAAATGTTGAATTTGAGGTCAATTGGAGATTGTTTGGTGAAATTTGGACTTATTCTGATGTTGTTTGCTTGAGGTTTTGATTCGAGTTTCAATTATGCCCCAGAAACACTACTATTAGAGCGAACCATATGCAAACCAGGTTCTTTTTTTTTTTGGTAAGCTGACTTATGTATTAAAAGAAAATGATACAAAGAATATAATGGGCATACCCAAGATTTACAATGTGGACATAAACGAAAACCAACAAATGGCTACAGGCTAGCCACATAACAAAACAAAAACTTAGACCAACTAGATATGCTAGGGGTACAAAAACTTAGACCGTAGAGGATTTGGGCACCTAGACATAAGAGAACGATCTATAAATTGACATTCTGTGTTTTTATAGTGTTGTAATACTCATTGAATTTGAGGTCATTTGGAGATCATTTGGTCAAATTTGGACTTATTATGATATTGTTTGCTTGAGGTTTTGATTCGAGTTTCAATTCCGCTATAGAAACACTACTATTAGTGCGAACCGTATGCAAACCAGGTTCGAATGAATAGAAACCTCACATTCTGTGTTTTCGGGATGGGATCGCACCGTATGTTAAATTTGGGCTTATTTTGATTTCGTCTTGGGGAGGATTTGATTGGAGGTTCATTTCGGCCGCAGAGGGTTTGGGTACCTAGACACCAGAGAACGATCTACAGATCGACTTTCTATGTAATACTAAATGTTGAATTTGAGGTCAATTGGAGATTGTTTGGTGAAATTTGGACTTATTCTGATGTTGTTTGCTTGAGGTTTTGATTCGAGTTTCAATTATGCCCCAGAAACACTACTATTAGAGCGAACCATATGCAAACCAGGTTCTTCATTTTTTTTGGTAAGCTGACTTATGTATTAAAAGAAAATGATACAAAGAATATAATGGGCATACCCAAGATTTACAATGTGGACATAAACGAAAACCAACAAATGGCTACAGGCTAGCCACATAACAAAACAAAAACTTAGACCAACTAGATATGCTAGGGGTACAAAAACTTAGACCGTAGAGGATTTGGGCACCTAGACATAAGAGAACGATCTATAAATTGACATTCTGTGTTTTTATAGTGTTGTAATACTCATTGAATTTGGGTCATTTTCTGGTCAAATTTGGACTTATTATGATATTGTTTGCTTGAGGTTTTGATTCGAGTTTCAATTCCGCTATAGAAACACTACTATTAGTGCGAACCGTATGCAAACCAGGTTCGAATGAATAGAAACCTCACATTCTGTGTTTTCGGGATGGGATCGCACCGTATGTTAAATTTGGGCTTATTTTGATTTCGTCTTGGGGAGGATTTGATTGGAGGTTCATTTCGGCCGCAGAGGGTTTGGGTACCTAGACACCAGAGAACGATCTACAGATCGACTTTCTATGTAATACTAAATGTTGAATTTGAGGTCAATTGGAGATTGTTTGGTGAAATTTGGACTTATTCTGATGTTGTTTGCTTGAGGTTTTGATTCGAGTTTCAATTATGCCCCAGAAACACTACTATTAGAGCGAACCATATGCAAACCAGGTTCTTTTTTTGGTAAGCTGACTTATGTATTAAAAGAAAATGATACAAAGAATATAATGGGCATACCCAAGATTTACAATGTGGACATAAACGAAAACCAACAAATGGCTACAGGCTAGCCACATAACAAAACAAAAACTTAGACCAACTAGATATGCTAGGGGTACAAAAACTTAGACCGTAGAGGATTTGGGCACCTAGACATAAGAGAACGATCTATAAATTGACATTCTGTGTTTTTATAGTGTTGTAATACTCATTGAATTTGAGGTCATTTGGAGATCATTTGGTCAAATTTGGACTTATTATGATATTGTTTGCTTGAGGTTTTGATTCGAGTTTCAATTCCGCTATAGAAACACTACTATTAGTGCGAACCGTATGCAAACCAGGTTCGAATGAATAGAAACCTCACATTCTGTGTTTTCGGGATGGGATCGCACCGTATGTTAAATTTGGGCTTATTTTGATTTCGTCTTGGGGAGGATTTGATTGGAGGTTCATTTCGGCCGCAGAGGGTTTGGGTACCTAGACACCAGAGAACGATCTACAGATCGACTTTCTATGTAATACTAAATGTTGAATTTGAGGTCAATTGGAGATTGTTTGGTGAAATTTGGACTTATTCTGATGTTGTTTGCTTGAGGTTTTGATTCGAGTTTCAATTATGCCCCAGAAACACTACTATTAGAGCGAACCATATGCAAACCAGGTTCTTTTTTTGGTAAGCTGACTTATGTATTAAAAGAAAATGATACAAAGAATATAATGGGCATACCCAAGATTTACAATGTGGACATAAACGAAAACCAACAAATGGCTACAGGCTAGCCACATAACAAAACAAAAACTTAGACCAACTAGATATGCTAGGGGTACAAAAACTTAGACCGTAGAGGATTTGGGCACCTAGACATAAGAGAACGATCTATAAATTGACATTCTGTGTTTTATAGTGTTGTAATACTCATTGAATTTGGGTCATTTGGGTCAAATTTGGACTTATTATGATATTGTTTGCTTGAGGTTTTGATTCGAGTTTCAATTCCGCTATAGAAACACTACTATTAGTGCGAACCGTATGCAAACCAGGTTCGAATGAATAGAAACCTCACATTCTGTGTTTTCGGGATGGGATCGCACCGTATGTTAAATTTGGGCTTATTTTGATTTCGTCTTGGGGAGGATTTTGGAGGTTCATTTCGGCCGCAGAGGGTTTGGGTACCTAGACACCAGAGAACGATCTACAGATCGACTTTCTATGTAATACTAAATGTTGAATTTGAGGTCAATTGGAGATTGTTTGGTGAAATTTGGACTTATTCTGATGTTGTTTGCTTGAGGTTTTGATTCGAGTTTCAATTATGCCCCAGAAACACTACTATTAGAGCGAACCATATGCAAACCAGGTTCTTTTTTTGGTAAGCTGACTTATGTATTAAAAGAAAATGATACAAAGAATATAATGGGCATACCCAAGATTTACAATGTGGACATAAACGAAAACCAACAAATGGCTACAGGCTAGCCACATAACAAAACAAAAACTTAGACCAACTAGATATGCTAGGGGTACAAAAACTTAGACCGTAGAGGATTTGGGCACCTAGACATAAGAGAACGATCTATAAATTGACATTCTGTGTTTTTATAGTGTTGTAATACTCATTGAATTTGAGGTCATTTGGAGATCATGTGGTCAAATTTGGACTTATTATGATATTGTTTGCTTGAGGTTTTGATTCGAGTTTCAATTCTGCTATAGAAACACTACTATTAGTGCGAACCGTATGCAAACCAGGTTCGAATGAATAGAAACCTCACATTCTGTGTTTTCGGGATGGGATCGCACCGTATGTTAAATTTGGGCTTATTTTGATTTCGTCTTGGGGAGGATTTGATTGGAGGTTCATTTCGGCAGCAGAGGGTTTGGGTACCTAGACACCAGAGAACGATC
>CAXHTJ010000953.1:0-21025 GCA_964019445.1 Populus tremula
ATTTCTGTTATACGCCTTAGCTGGAACTGACAATTAAATAGAGAAAAGAAGAATGTAAGCTATTTCGAGGGTAGCTTTGGCCTCCAAAAGACAATGGTCTTTACTTAAATGATTTCTTATCATTTCATTTAAAACAAGGATTTAAATACAGAAAATCAGAGGAGTTGTTTCCTCAGTTTACTCCTACTTGTACTCATAGTTTGTTACTTAACAAATTAATTATTTTGACTCCTGCTTCTAAGGAATTCAGCAACAGCAACATTATTGACTAATTCAAATAAAGGACCAAGTAAAACAGAATAATATCTTCAAGCAGATTTCCGTATCAGTAGACTAGGATCGTAACAATGCCTCCCCCTCAAAACTAACCTTGTCCCCAAGGTTAAGTTCAGGAAATTGCCTTTTCATATCAAATAATCGCTCCCAGGTTGCAGAAGCCCGAGGAGTGCCTTCCCATTGAACCAGGATTTTAGTAACATTGCGTCGACCTTTGCGAATTATGCGACCGTCCAGCACATGAGCTGGCTTAGGCTCTAGGATTCCCTCATCTGAAATATATGGAAGGGAAATTTGTGTTACGTCTGCAGTACCTAATTTCCTCTTTAGCTGGGATACATGGAAAACATTGTGGATTTTTGCAGAAGAAGGCAAAATTAGCTTGTAAGCCACTGCCCCAATCTTTTCTTTGATCTGAAACGGACCATAATATCTTGGCGAAAGTTTGAGAGATCTTCTTAGTGCAACTGAGCATTGACGATACGGCTGTAGGCGTAAGTAAACATAATCACCAACCTCGAATTCACGGTCAGTGCGTTTTCTATCAGCAAAAGTCTTCATGCGGTTTTGAGCTTCAAGCAGATTTTGTCGCAACATTTGAAGAATAGATGAACGAGTCCTTAGGAGTTCATCTAGCTGAGGTAAAGAAGAGGACTGTTCAATATATGGAATTAGCTTTGGAGGCTTACATCCATAAACTGCTTCAAATGGAGTATAGCCAGTAGAGGAGTTCACGTTAGTATTATGCCAATACTCTGCCAATGTGAGGAATTGCATCCAATCTTTAGGCCGAAGGCTAACAAAACACCGAAGATAATTCTGAAGACACCTGTTGATTACTTCTGTCTGGCCGTCCGTTTGAGGGTGATAGGAAGAACTGAAATGGAGACTTGTCCCTTGTAACTTGAATAGCTGCTGCCAAAAGTCACTAAGAAAAACACGATCACGATCACTTACTATGGTTTTAGGCATACCATGGATTTTGAACACATTATCAAAGAAGGCTTGTGCAACAGAGGAGGCTGTATAAGGATGGGACAGCGCGATGAAGTGAGCATATTTAGACAAGCGGTCCACAACAACAAAAATGACATTTTTACCGCTGGATTTGGGTAACCCATCGATAAAATCCATCGATATATCTTCCCAAATCTGGTGTGGGATTGGAAGTGGCTGCAAAAGACCTGCAGGATGAACATTTTCTGACTTTGTTGCGTTGACAGGTTTCACACTCCTGAATATACTGTTTTATAAAGGAGCGCATGTGAGGCCAGTAGAAGTTTGTCGAATTCGTTGTAGTGTCTGAAGGAAACCAGAATGACCTCCAACTGGACTGGAATGGAGCTCCTTTAAGATCAAGCTGCGAAAAGATGAATCTGCCCCAATGTACAATTTTCCCTTATAGAACACCCTGCCATTGTGAACAGAAAATTTGGATTGATCAAGCTGGCCATTTGCATAAGACTGTAGCTTGTCAATAATATCTGGATCAGTATGAGTCATTTTCAATTGCCTCAATCCAAATTGGTTCCAGCTGAGAAACTGAATGGATAAACTTCAGGATCACGCCTGGAGAGTGCATCAGCCACAACATTTAGCGAGCCCTTGCGATATTCGACAATATAGTCGTATCCCAGAAGCTTGGACAACCAACGTTGTTGAGAAGGAGTTCCCACCCTTTGCTCAAGCAAGTATTTCAGGCTGTGATGATCAGTTCTAACTATAAAACAGCTACCCAGCAAATAAGGACGCCATCGCTGAACAGCAAGAATAAGCGCAAGCAACTCTTTTTCATAAGTAGAAAGTTGGAGATTTTTACCATGCAAGGCTTGGCTGAAATAAGCCAAGGGACGTCCTGACTGCATGAGAACTGCACCAATCCCACTTCCTGATGCATCACACTCGATAACAAATTTTTTTGAGAAATCAGGAAGTGCTAGAACTGGCGGCCGAGTCATAGCCATTTTAAGTTCGTTGAAAGCTAATTCAGATGTAGGAGTCCACTGAAAAGCCCCCTTCTTGAGCATGTCTGTAAGAGGTCTTGCAATCTGTCCATACCCGTGCACAAACTTTCTGTAATATCCAGTGAGGCCAAGGAATCCACGTAAGGATTTCAGCGAAGATGGAAAAGGCCATTGAAGAATGGATTCAATCTTCTTCTTATCAACAGCAACACCAGTAGCAGAAATCATATGTCCCAAATAATCAATTTCAGAGCACCCAAAACGACATTTAGATAACTTAGCATGCAACTTATGAAGACGAAGGATCTCCAAAGTTTTTTGAAGATGAATGACATGCTCTTCCTCTGAATGGCTGTAAACCAGGATATCGTCGAAAAAGACCAGAATGAATTTTCATAAAAATGGACGAAAGATTTCATTCATAAGGCTTTGAAAAGTTGATGGTGCGTTTGTGAGACCGAAAGGCATAACGAGGAACTCGTAATGGCCGTCATGGGTCCTAAATGCAGTTTTAGGAATGTCTTCTTCAGCTACCCTGATCTGGTGGAAACCTGATCTCAGGTCTAATTTGGAGAAAATGGTTGCGCCATGAAGCTCATCAAGAAGCTCATCTACCACAGGTATAGGAAATCGATCCTTGACTGTGACAGCATTTAAAGCACGATAATCAACACATAATCGCCAAGTGCCATCATGTTTGCGAACTAACAGGACAGGAGATGAGAATGGGCTGCGACTGGGACGAATTATTCCTTCATGGAGCATCTCTTTGACCATGCGTTCAATTTCAGCCTTTTGAAGCATCGGGTACCGGTATGGGCGCACATTAGTAGGCGATGTGCCTGGAGGAAGTATAATGCGATGATCATGATACCGAGTAGGAGGCAAACCTGATGGTGGACAAAACAGATCAGAAAAAACATCAATGACTGCCTGAATGGTGGGTGGAACCTGATAAACGTTGTCGATGGCATAAATCTGTGAAACATTTAGAAGCAGACTTGGTGATCTGACTCGAAAAAGTTTCTCCAGTTGATGACATGAGAGGACGGACAACTCCTTTGTAGGTATACCAGCCAGCATATGTGTTTTCCCTTGGGAACAAAATTCCATGGTCAGCTTGGAGAAATCCCATAAAATAGGACCGAGGGTCTGCAGCCAATGTGCACCCAAAACAACATCATATCCTCCGAGGGAAAGGAGATAAAAATCTGAGGTAACTGGAACTCCTTGGATGTCAATGAATATATTTTGACATTGCCCCTCACTATATAAGCGATCTCCATTAGCCACCATGACATTAAAGGAGGTCTTACAAGATATAGGAATATTAAGCTTTGATGCAACTGAAGGATCCAAGAAATTATGAGTAGAACCAGAGTCCAGTAATATGTAAAGAGGTTTATTGTGATAATAACCAGTGACACGCATCGTCTGGGGGTTAGCAGCACCTGCAATTGCATGAAGAGATATCTCTGGATGTGGAACAGCATCGCTATCAGGAGAGCAGTCCATATCTTCATCACAATAATCATTTCCATCAATAAGGAAGAGAGTAAGAGATTTACATTTGTGGCCAGGTCTGAATTTCTCGTCACAATTGTAGCACAGTCCTTTTTCCCGGCGCTCTTTCATCTCTTCAAAAGATATCTTTTTCACCTTTGGGTCTGGAACTGCATGGGTGGATGCTTGGGGTCTTGGAAAACTTCTACGATCTCTTGAATAACTCTTCTCCTGGAGACGAGCGAGACCGATGGCATCTTTTAAAGAAGTGGGACGGAATGACTTAACATTTGTCCTTATGTCATCTTTGAGACCACTAATGAAAGTGCGTGTGAGAAATCTGTCAGGAAGACCATCGATTCGTTGAGCCAAATTCTCAAACTGACTTTGATAAGCTGCAACTGTGGAAGTTTGACGAAGCTTTGACAGTTCGCCCTCTGGATCCTCATATTCTGTAGGTCCAAACCGCTTTTCAAGGGCTTGGATAAACGACACCCAATCATTAAGCTCACCTGCATGTTGTAAATATTTGTAATATTGGAGTGCTGCTCCCTTCAAGTGGAAAGAAGCATAGAGGAGACGTTGTGCTGGATGGATCTGATGTAGCAGGAAGTATTGATCAGCTAGTAAAATCCAGCCAGAAGGGTCTTCAGTGCCATCATATTTGAATAGATCAATCTTTAGCCCTTTTGTTGGTAACCCGCTGAATCAGAAGCCAGTGAATGCCTTATGAAGGTCCAACACTGTGTTCCTTCTCTCACAGGTTGTGGTTCTTTGGAGAGCTTTTCAATGGATAAGGTGAGGGCTGTAATTTGTTGTTGAATATCGGTCATATGGGTGTTGATTTGTTGCAACATGGAACCTTGCCTGGAAACTGTTTCTGATAAGACATTAAAACGGTTCCTGGGGCGTCTTGGTTAGCCATTTTATAAGAAGGGAAGGGGTTTTGGGTTGTAAGGATGGCAGAGGAAGCTTGGCTCTGATACCACTGTTATAGCCTTAGCTGGAACTGGCAATTAAATAGAGAAAGAAGAATGTAAGCTACTTCGAGGGTAGCTTTGGCCTCCAAAAGACAATGGTCTTTCTTAAATGATTCTTATCATTTCATTTAAAACAAGGATTTAAATACAAAATCAGAGGAGTTGTTTCCTCATTTACTCCTACTTGTACTCATAGTTTGTTACTTAACAAACTAATTATTTTGACTCCTGCTTCTAAGGAATTTACAACAGCAACATTATTGACTAATTCAAATAAAGACCAAGTAAAACAGAATAATATCTTCAAGCAGATTTCCGTATCAGTAGACTAGGATCGTAACACTTTCTTGTCAGATTTTGATCACCCTATAGGTTGGAATTGCTCAAAAACGATTTTATGAAAAGCTCTTGCTAGTTTGCTAGTATTGAAATTGAGAATTCATAAAAGTCATCTCAATCTAATGAAACTTTAGTTATGCTCAAAAGTTTAGAATTACGTAGATTTGACCACTCGTAAATGAACTCAAGTTCACACAAGGATCTGCTTGCAATGCAACGGTTTCTATAGAGTTCATTCCATGCAGTCATGCACACTGTAGATTTCATTTGCTCGCTTAAACAGTTAGAAATAGACCTTTCATCCCTTTTTGTTTTTCATTTCTGTCCATTCTCAGTACGAAAGAGCTGAGAATTTTGCTCGGATGATGCCCATGATTCAAGGCAAGAATGTTACCATTTATAAAAGGCCAAGCTTGTCCAGGCAATTGGCTAGCCTCTGGCCAGTTACCATTTTCCATTAAGTCCTGTACACAGTACAGAAATAGGGAATGAGCTGGTACGCAAGTTATTCTCTTTCATTGTGACATTTCTTGTGTCCAAATGCTTGTTACAGAGGTGTTTAGTAGCGCAGATATGCATGGATAGGAATATTCGCTAGTAATTAGCAAAGGTGTCTCTCTCCCTGTAGCCAGTAGGTAACCTTTACCTATTCAACATCCTTAAAATGTACACAGCTCATAACTGGCGGTATGTTATAATGTAGTATTATTAATAGAACAGAGACATTTATTCAAACTCTCTTGTTTTCAATTTTTTTGGCTTTGTGCTACACTATATGCTCATGATTTCTTTTCATTGTTCGTTGCTGCTGGTTATCGTTGTTGTGAGTGAAACACAGTATTTTATGGAGGAACTCTTGGTTAGCTTGTTTCGACAAGTGCTGCGCTGTCTCATGTTGCTCAAGAAAATTGTTGTACGGCATTCTCTGCAAATCAACTAGTTTCTTGGCCTATATTTAGCAACTGAGGATGCTCTTGTTGCTGCTACTTGCTAGAAATGCAGGGAATCTTCTTACAGAAATACAAGTAAAATGAAGTCATAAATATGCTCTTTGATGAGAGGAGTTTACCTTAGTAAAGGGTTAGGTTTGAGCAATACATCTGTACAGTGTCTCTGCTTTTGGTCTGCCATTGGTCCTGCTGCTGCTGCTGCAAATATCAGGATGAAGGTTCGCACAAATTCTGCTCCAACCTGAATTTATAGTGTCTAATGGCAATTTATAAGTAAATTGTGATGGTGTTGGACCCAGTTTTAAACTCAAAGAAGCAAGGAAAATAGTAAATCACATTAACCATCAACCGACCTCTTAAAGTTTTCTCTGATAAAAGTTGATTTAATATACGTGTTTAAATAAAATGAGAAAAAAAAAGTCAACTCAAAGAGTAAAAAAGAACACAAATAATAAATAAATAAGCATTTTTGCGGTTGATCCCATGCTGGAAGCATTCAAAGGCAAACAATTTGGCATTGTCTTCCGTCAGTCAACCCTCAGCCCCGTAAACAGTGGCCCTCCAGGAGTCGCCGTCGTGTTCAGAGCCGACACTACCGATATCCCTGCCTTGGACTCCAACATTTCTTTGTTTTTTTTTTCTATTGATATTTAACCCTAAAAGACACGAATCTTTTTTTGTAGTTTTTATTTTTCGATGAAGAACAACATTGCATGCTTTACAGTATTTTATAAATTTGCTGCACGGAAGAGGAGAAATGATACAAGCCAGATTACGACCGCAAAACCATGAATCATCTGAACAAGAATAAGAAGTTGCAGAGGAACTGAGATCGAAAGATGCAAGAAAATGGGGATGGTATATCATATTAATTAATAGTTGAACAAAAAGAGTTTAGAAGCGAATGAGTTGTGGCTCTACGAATCTTATATTGAAAAGATATCGAGTTTGAATTTTTTTTCTTTATAAAAAAAATAAAATTGAAAACGAAATAAGTAAACAAAGTCTGATGATCAATGAGTCGATGAATGTGTATTGCAAACATGCTATATATATAATAGGAGGCCACTGTAATTTTCTATGGAGTATTATGAACTTCATTATCCTGCCATCTTGTACAAGGAAATGTGTAGGGTTAAAATTATACTGGAAATTATTCTTTGACCAAAGTTTTTAAATATAAAATATTAATATAATTAAAATAAATTATAGGTGAATGAAAAATTGATCTTAAATAATGATTAATTAACATGTTTTTATGAAATTCAAAATTCTTTATCTCACATTAAAAAATTACATGTTTTATAGTTTATATAATGAAAAGTTAAAAAAATTTAAATATGAACTCAAGCAAAGTGACTTTGAACTTAAGCTGCAGGTGCTCTTGCTTGACAAGGCTTTGCTGAGGCTCGAGTTTTTTTTTTACCAACATATTTTGGTCTTAGATACAAGTTTATTATAAAATAATTCTAGGAGAAAAAAAAACTTTTTGTCAACCATTTATTTATATTATGTTTATATCTGATCAATGAATAAAGAGTTTGAATAATCTTTAATATTTTTATGAAAGGCAAAAAGATGTCAGGTCTTTGTTTTTTTCTATGATGGATAGTTAAGGAAAAAATAATAAAAACTAATTCTATTAATTATTGGAATTGATTCCACATCAATTTTGGTTTAAAAAATCAGTATAATAGGGGTAAAAGGAGAGATGTTCTGCACGTCTTGTATTAGCTTTCAAACCTTTTTTTTCTATTTTTTCCCTTATTTCTTCTGCACTAATTTACGAAGCTATTTTCCTCTTTTCTCTCTATTTTAGAGCTTAAGTCTTTTATTAAAGATTTTCAGTTGTATTTTTAGAGTTCGTAGACCTTATTTAGTAGTGCATTAAACTAGGTGTAATATTGAAATAGGTTTATTGAATTCATTCCATTTACTTCAAGAAATAAGCAATATAACATTAAGAATAAATAATTGTTCATTGACAATAACTAATTACTATTTGTTATGATTATAAAGTCATTAACAAATAAGTACTTTACACTGGTTTTAGATTAATATAAAAATCTCTTTATTTATGAAAGAATATATATTTTTATGATTCAAGTTTAATTTATGTACTTATTTATATGCTTAGAATGCATATTAGGTTTATGTTTTAATTACATTGCAAATTGATGTTCCTTACCTTGTTTATACGAGTGCATGTAGCTTAAACTAAATTGTTATCACTAGTATGATTTTTTCGACAAAAATTCTAAAGGCTTTACTCTTGCTAGTTATTTATTTAGTTTATTAAAAGTAATTGATTAGTACTTAAAAATGTATTTTTATCAAGTTAATATCATTATTTTGCACTTGAAGTATCAATAACTCCTTAACTAGAGCATGTTTTATAATAACAAGTCTGATAATAGAAAATAGCTTTAATTTATGGTAAATGCTCATTTTAAATGCACACACATATCTCACAATTAAAAAGATTGATTGATGTGATTAACTATTGAAAGTGAAAGGACAAAGAAAATGCTAAGCTTATAAAAGAGATGCTGATTCAATTGAAATTGGAATACTTTAGTTATTGGGTCATATTTGGAGCTGTAAATCTTGGATTTCAGTTTGGTTTATATGGCTAGAACATTAAAACATAGGCCTAAAACATTCACGAAGAGTCCAAGACTCAATTCTGCCATTTGGAAGTCCAAATCTTAACATCAAAAGAGAAGTCTGAATCTATCCTACAGCCCATACACTGTTTAGTGTTCAGCCCATATCTCGAGTTTTAGAAGTCCAAATGACCATATTTCTTGCTTTGTCTAAAAGTTGAGACAATTTCCCAGAACTTTTATGAAGACTATCTGTTCAAATTCTAATGTTAGCAATGATGTTTTCTGCAGACAAGAAGATAATAATTGTTACCAAGTCAAGAGGTGGCTACCAATTTAATAATTAGTCATCAAATCAATAATTCTGAATTTTGGCCTATAAAAGGAGGCATTTACCATGCATTTAGGCATCTTAGTTTTCAGATCAAGATCATGTTCTTACTATTTTTCTTACTATTTTTGTAATGCTTAAATTTTGCTTTTATTAATATCTTGTTTATGCCTTTCATTTCCTTAACTATACTTAGTTAATTTATATCATGTTTATGTTCTTATATTGTTTATTTATGTTTTTCTTCTTCAAGATGTTTACCTATGTTTATTATGTCAAGGTGAAAAGTTTCACTAATAGTGTTAGAATATGTATAATATATATTTAACATGAACTTCAATGTTTATATCAAAGAAAGTTTGTTATTAACATATCTTATCTTTTTATCTTACTAATTATTAATACCTTGCTTGTTAAATGATTAATCTAGATTTGTGTTGTATAACACTTCGTACAACAAATGCTTGCCACTTTCATAGCCAACCATATGGTATAACGTACACATGTGCTATGAAAGGAACTTGATTTGTTGTTAACATAAGTTAGTATCATGAATTCCTGACAATATTTAAAAGTTTGGTATTACTTAAATAAGATAATTAATATGATCATGTTAATAATTTATAATGAGCTGATTTGAAGCCGTTACCAGTCAATCTCAAATACTCATTTTTGAGAGAAAATGAAACTTTTCCGGTAATAATCTCTTCCAAACTTAATGCACATCAAGAAGGTAAGTTATTACAGACTCTGAAAATGCACAAAAATGCATTAGGATGGACCATAGCTGACATAAAAGGAATTAGTCCTTTGATTTGCACATATAGGATTTATTTGGAGGAAAATGCTAAACCATCTAGAGAAATGCAACGAAGACTTAATCCTAATATGAAAGAAGTAGTGAAAAATGAAGTCATTAAGCTTCTATATAATGGAATCATTTATCCTATTTCTGACAGCAAATGGGTAAGTCCTACCCAAGTTGTACCTAAAAAGTCTGGAGTCACTGTGATAACAAATGAGAAAAATGAGTTAATTCCAACTCGGACTATTACTGGTTGGCGCATGTGCATTGACTATAGGAAACTTAATTCAATGACTAGAAAAGATCATTTCCTTTACCTTTCATGGATCAAATCCTAGAAAGAGTTGCAGGTCATGAATTTTATTGTTTCCTAGATGGCTATTCAGGTTACAATCAAATTGAAATTGCATTGGAAGATCAAGAGAAGACTACTTTCACATGTCCATTTGGTACTTTTGCATATCGAAGAATGCCTTTTGGTTATGTAATGCACCAGCCACGTTTCAAAGATGCATGCTTAGCATATTCAGTGATATTGGTTGAACGTTTTCTTGAGATTTTTATGGATGATTTTTCTGTTTTTGGTGATTCATTTGATGATTGTTTAACTAACTTGGAAAAGGTTTTGAACAGGTGTGAAGAGAAGAATCTTGTACTGAATTGGGAAAAATGTCATTTTATGGTAACAAACGGCATTGTATTTGGTCACATTGTTTCATCGAAAGGAATTGAGGTTGACAAATCTAAAATCGTGTTAATTGCCAAGTTACCAACAAAATCTATTAAAGATGTTAGATCATTCTTAGGACATGGTGGTTTTTACAGAAGGTTCATCAAAGATTTTAGTGTAATATCTAAATTATTGTGTAACCTTCTCACAAAGAAAATGTTTTCGAATGGACTGAACAATGTGAAAAAGCCTTTGTTAAACTTAAATGCTTGCTTACTTCTGCTACTGTCTTTCAACCTCCTGATTGGTCACTACCTTTTGAAATAATGTGTGATGCTAGTGATTATGCCGTGGGTGCTGTCTTGGGACAAAGAAAAGATAAGAAACCTTATGTGATTTACTATGCAAGTAAAACTTTAAATAGTGCTCAAATGAATTACACTACCACTGAAAAAGAATTACTTGCAGTAGTATTTGCATGTGACAAGTTCAGATCTTATCTTGTTGGCTCACCTGTTGTTGTTTTTAGTGATCATGCAGCATTGAAATATCTTCTCTCTAAGAAAGATTCTAAGGCTAGATTGGTGCGGTGGATTTTGTTACTTCAAGAATTTGATATCACAATCAAAGACAAGAAAGGCACCGAAAATGTTGTCGCAGATCATTTGTCAAGATTGACAACCGATTCGAGATCTGACATCACACCAATCGATGACTACTTTCCTGATGAATCTTTATTTTCTGTCTCTACGATGCCTTGGTTTGCTAATATTGTTAATTTTCTTGTTTCAGGACAATTGCCAGCTCATTGGAGTACCCAAGACAAAAGAAAGTTCTTGAACGAAGTGAAGAACTTTTATTGGGATGACCCTTATTTATTCAAATATTGTCCTGATCAAATATTTCGAAGATGCATTCCTGACAATGAGGTAAGTAGTGTCATTAAATTTTGTCATTCTGAGGCATGTGGGGGTCATTTCTCATCAAGAAAGACAACTGCAAAAATCTTACAAAGTGGATTTTACTGGCCCACCATGTTCAAAGACTCACATGCATTCTGCAAGACTTGTGAAAATTGTCAAAAGTTGGGATCTATTTCAAAACGTCACATGATGCCTTTAAATCCTATTCTTGTCATTGAGATCTTTGACTGTTGGGGTATAGATTTATGGGTCCATTTCCTCCATCATTTGGTTTCTTGTATATTGGTCGCAGTAGATTATGTTTCAAAATGGATAGAGGCAATTCCAAGTAACCAATGATCACAAAACAGTGATAAAGTTTTTGAAAGAAAACATTTTAAGTCGATTTGGAATCCCTCGAGCCATGATAAGTGATGGTGGAACACATTTCTGCAACAAGCCATTTGAGTCTTTAATGAAGAAATATGGAATCACACACAAAGTTGCCACCCCTTATCACCCTCAGACGAGTGGACAAGTAGAACTTGCTAATAGGGAGATCAAACAGATCTTGGAGAAAAAGTGAACCCTAATCGGAAAGACTGGTCTTTAAGACTTAATGATGCACTTTGGGCTTATCGAACTGTATAAAACATCATTAGGTATGTCACCTTATAGACTAGTCTATGGAAAACCTTGTCACTTGCCTGTGGAAATTGAACATAAAGCTTATTGGGCTATTAAAGCTTTCAATTCAAACATTGATGATGCTAGTCAGCTGCGAAAATTGCAAATAAATGAGCTTGAGGAAATAAGAAATGATGCATATGACAATTCAAGAATTCATAAAGCAAGAATCAAAGAGTTTCATGACAAGAAAATACTGAGAAAAACATTCAATGTTGGTCAAAAAGTCTTGCTTTATAATTCTCGACTCCATTTATTTCCTGGAAAACTAAGATCAAGATGGAGGTCCTTTTATTGTGAAACATGTGTATCCATATGGGGCCTGTGATATGAAAATCCAAAGAATGGTAATGTTTTCAAGGTAAATGGCATCGTTTGAAAGTTTATTTTGACAATTTTTCAGTTGAAAATGACTCTATTGAATTGGTGATCCTGTATATAAAGATTGATTCTTTTTCTCACATTGTTTTTGTGTGACTTTTGTTTTGCTAGTCTCTCACCCCGGTCAAATGGCGGATAACGGTACTCTGTGACTCTTAAGTCGGTTCTTTCAGTTTCCCATGATAACTGATATCTGTGTATATATTTGTGCAATTCTTGCTCTTTCTCCTTTCTTTGAATCTCTCCTCCAATTCTCATTTGAAAATGGACACCACTCTTGAAAAATTGAAAAAGTATTTTCCCGCTCTGCCTCAGAATGCGATTACAAAAATTTACCGTGCTAGATGTGCAAGATTGAGGTTGTTAATGAATCATGGAATTCCTGAAGATATTCTGGCTGATTGAAGCAAAGGTCGATTATCAGGTGAGTCCTCCAATTCTTTCATTTCATACATGCCTGGAACAGGTAAAAGCACTTTTGCAAAGAAACGTCGTTCAAAACTACTGAAAGTCTGTCAGAGATGTGCCAGATGGACTTGTAATGCGACATGTCGTTCTTTAGGAATGGTATCTGTAAACCGTGAAGATAAAATACAATTCATTAAGGATGGCCTGAGTAAGGGGTCTTTAGATAATCTTCTATTGACTCTTGAGACACCCTAGTGGAGATGTGCATCGTGCAATTCATGATTTATGGCCACAATTCCATAAAGAACATGCTCGACTTAGTCTTGGGAATCTGACTAAAAAAGACCCTGTTTGCCAGTTTTTAAGAAAACTGGATGGGAAGCCTATCCCCGACCCATAGAGGGCGTTTAAGCCGTTCTTGGACGTAAAACCAAGGGAAGATGTGAGCCACAATCACAACTACCTGTACATACACATGCTTTTTCAAAATAAATAATAATAAAAGAGAGAGAGAGAGTGTGTGAGACTACAGCTGGCCTACATATAGGTGGTATGATTGCATTTTCAATTTCTCATCTATAAATTCTTCTCTTCCTTCCCTTCATTTCTACTCAACCCATACATTCATCAAATATAGAAGTGTGTAGAAATGGCAGGTTCCTCAAGTCATCACATAAACAATATTTGTGTTTTCGGTGGATCCAGTCCTGGGAAAGAAAAAGAGTTTTTAGAATCAGCAAATCATCTTGGTCAGGTACTAGCTGAGCGAAAGATTCATTTAGTGTATGGAGGAGGCAGCCTTGGGTTAATGGGGGAGTGTCAATAGCTGCATTTTTAGGAGGTAGTCAAGTTTTGGGGGTTGTCCCCAAAGCTTTAGCACAAGGGGACATCATTGGAAAAACAATTGGAGAGGAATTACAGGTCCCACAATGTCTGATCGACTGAATGCAATGTTTAACCATGCTGATGCCTTCATTGCCTTACCAGGTGGTCTGGGCACATTGGAAGAGATCTTTCATATTTCCTCTTGGGCCCAACTGCACATTCACCATAAACCCATAGGTTTGTTAAATGTTAATGGTTTTTATGATAAGTTGTTGTCTTTTCTTGATCATGCTGTGGAACAGGAATTTCTAACATCTTCAGCACGACAAATCATAATCTCTGCTGCTACTGCTGAACAATTGATTGACCAACTACAATCTTTCATCCCTGTAATTAATCCCTCCATGAGTCGCATAAATTGGTCAACTAAGGAAAGCCGTAAAAAGCTTAGATTGGATTTGACCTGTTTGTAAAAACTTTGTGTCTTTTGGTTTTATTATTGTGTTTTGTTGTTTCTTATATTTGTTTAAGTGTGTTTCAGGTTTGTCAGTGTTCGTTATTTCAGGTGATGTCTTCTATACTCTATCTTTCTACCTTAAACATTGAGGACAATGTCTCATTTTGGTTGGGGGGAAAGGGTAGTAGTTATAAAAAAAAAAAAACTTGTTTTCTTTATTTCATAAACTATTTGCAAAACTGTTGTTACTAGGATGGCAGAGTAAAAGGAGTTCTTTTGTTAAAGTGACTCTTGAGACGCATCTTAGTAAACATTCTTAACAAGGTCTATCAGAATACTTCTTGAAATATTCAGGTTTACAAACTCTCGTATTGTTACACTTGATTCTGCTCATATGCTCATTTAACAAGTATTCTTAAATCTTCATTTTCACACACACACTTTAACATATGATTGTGGGTTGCACATTGGATTATTACATTATTTATGTTCTTTTTAAAGGTAACAACTAAGGGAAAGGGATAGTACATAATTTGAAAAAAAAAAAAAAAAAAAAAAATAATGAAAAAAAAACGTAGATAAGTTTGGTTTCGTAGCCTCCCTAACCTAAGCAATTAAGCCCGAAGGGGTGTTTTAACACTTAATACCCTAAAGTCAACTGACTTGGGAGCTATTGGCCCAAAGCTTGTTACATGGGTTAAGGAGAAAAGCTTAAGGGAATCAAACATTGCACTATCTACGTATCAGTATCTGCAACCCGAGTTGCTAAGCTCGTAGGGTGTCTCAACACCTAATGCCCTAAGACCAACTGGTCTGGGAGTCATTAGCCAAAGCTCGTTACATGGGTTAAAGATGCATTGTGTTTTAAGTTGTTGTGTATATAAAAGAAAAAAAAAAGAAGATAATAATCCAACCCAAGGAAGTTAACCTTAAACATTAACAAAAATTTGTTTTTCTTCCAAGTAAAGCCCCATAACTATATGTTGATATTTTGAGCACAAAAAAAGGTTTATTAATATCTTGTTTAAGAGGTATGAAGCAGATATATGAATTTAATGAGAGTTTGTTTATCTAGATAGATTAATGGAAGTTGAATGATGAATGCCTTGCATTATGGAATTTGCAAATTGTTTTTTTCTATTTTAACGCTTTGATTACTAGGGACTAGTAATAAGCTGGTTGGGGGGGTGATTAGTACTTAAAAGTGCATATTTATCAAGGTTTTATATCATTATTTTGCACTTAAAGTATCAATAACTCCTTAACAAAAGCATGTTTTATAATAACAAGTCTAATACTATAAAATGCCTTAATTTATGGTAAATGTTCATAATTGCAGGCCTATCACATAAATCAAAGGATTGATTGATGAGTTCAAGTATGGAAATCGAAAGGACAAAGAGAGGGCCAAACTTAGAAAAGAGATGTTGGTGCAGTCCAAACTGGAACACTGTTCGGTAATTGGGTCATATCTCGAGTTCTAGATGATAAAATGTTCTCAAATATTTACACAAATTCATTAAGACATAGGGCTACAACTTTTATGTGGACACCAAGATCTAAGAAGACCATTTGCAAGTTCAAATTATAGCAACAATGGAGAAGTCCGAATCTGTCCTGTAGCCCGAACACTGTTCAGTGTTTAGCCCATATCTGGAGTTCTAGAAGTCCAAATGACCTCCATTTTTTTTCTTGGAAATCTGAGTCAATTTCCTACAACTTTCATGTTTTCAAGTGGTCCCAGTTATGATGCTAGCAATTTCGTTTTATTCAGACAAGAAGATAAGGATTTTTACAAAGTCAAGAATTGGCCACCCACTCAACAATTAGTCATCAAATCAATAATTCTAAATTTTGGCCTATAAAAGGAGGCATTTGCCATGTATTTAGGGGCTTGATTGTTCAGATCAAGAACTTTCTCTTGCTCTCTCTCTTTATATATTTTTTTTGTAATTCTTAAGTTTTGCTTTCATTAATATCTTGTTTATGCTTTTCATTTCCTTTCTTTTTTTTAGTTAACTTGTATCTTATTTATGTTCTTGTTTTGTTTATTTATGTTTCTCTTCTTCATTACGCTTAGCTAAATTTATTATGTCAAGGTGAGAAGGTTATACTAATGGTTAGGGGTGAGCAAAAAAACCGATAAACCGATTAAACCGGAAAAACCGAAAAAAAATAACCGAAAAAATCGAACCGAAAAAAAAACTGAATTAACCGACTAAAAAATCACATAACAATTCCGGTTTGGTTCGGTTTCTAAAGTTCGAAACCGATGGAACCGAACCGAACAACCGGTTCAACCATACCAGTATTTTAAAAAAAAGCAAGTATAAATAGAAAAAACCCTACACCTAAACTAACTTTCAGCAGACGCCGCCCCCCCTCTCATCATCTTCTCACTGCCCCTCTTTCTCTCCCTCTCATCATCCCCCTCCCTCCCTCCTCTCATCATCTTCTAACAGCCCCCTTTCTCTCCCTCTCATCATCCCCCTCTCTTTTCTCTACCTCTCATCATTTTCTCCCAATCCCTTCCCTTTTTTTTCTCCTTTTCTCTTTGCTTCTCATCTCTCCCAACAGTTGTGCCAAATATGTGTAAAACAATTAACTAAATTCAAAGATGACACTTTTTTTTTTTTTTTTATATCTTAGTAACATATCATCCAGATGCCAATTGTATCACGCCAATGGTTCATCTTTCTGCATTTTACAGGCGTTAATTGCTTTGAAGAAGGGCTCTCAACTTTTGAAATATGGTTGTAAGGGAAAGCCAAAGTGTTCTTCATGGCGTCCCTTTCTCTCTATCTCTCATCTCTTTAAGTTCACCCCTGCATCAACATTTTATTTAATCAAACTACATGGGCAGATAGGGAAGATAAAAAAAAAGATAGCTTTTTAATGATTAAGATTCTAAGTCCATTTCAAGTTTATCTCTGTATCTTGTCAGTTGTTTTTTTAATATTATTACGTTTTACTTTGCTTGGAGTTTGTGGGCAGATCTGTTTTCTTGAACAACAGAAACCAAGATTTGCTTGTAATTTGTGGACACTCGACATCAAAATTTGCTTGTAGTTTGTGGGGCACTAGGCATATCTGTTTTCCTGAATAACAAATACCGAGATTTGCTTGTAGTTTATGGGCACCGAACACTGAGATTAGCTTTTGGTTTTGCTTTCGGTTTTGCTTTCGGTTTTTGAACAATAAAAACCGAACCGAACCGAAACCGGTCGATTCGAATCGGTTTCGGTTTTAAAATTTTAAAATTAATAATGTCGGTTTGGTTAATTTTTTTATGTAAAAACCGAATCGAACCGAAAATGATCACCCCTACTAATGGTGTAAGAATAAGTATAGTGTAAAATCAACATGGACCTTAATGTTTAATATTAACATGTCTTATCTTTTTATCTTACTAATTCTTAATACCTTGCTTGTTAAATGGTTAATCTAGATTTCTGTTGTATAACACTTGGTACAATAAATGCTTGGCACTCTTATAGCCCAACCGTATGGTATTACCTACACCTGTGCTATGAAAGGAACTTGATTTGTTGTTAACATAAGTAAGCATCATGAATTCCTGAAAATATTTAAAAGTTTGGTGTTACGTAAATAAAATAATTAATATGATCATGTTAACAATTTATAATGAGCTATTAATGACAAATCATCTGATTGGAACCTCCTTCGTGTGTGTTTTCCAAATTGAGTAATAAGAGTTTATACTATACTTGTTTGAAGTACCATTAGTGGATCCTCTAACCTTGACATTTGTTTTTATCATTGTTTAATCCTTACAGTAATCTTCCATCTCAAGGTTCTCATTAATTTCTTCCTCTTTTTTTACTACTACTACTACTACTACTATTATTATTTAAATTCTTGTTATATTTTATGTACGTTAAGTATGCTCTGTGTTTAATCAAGGATCCTGACATTGTTGGTCCTGCCTTGTTCATTCGCATCAGAAATCTGTTTATATTATATAATATATCTCTTTGATCTTTTCATAAACTCAGTATATAGGCTGGAAACCTGTGTCCCGATCTTTTAGATCATTCTCAGGTATAACAACGCCACGTGCTGAGTATCATTATTATTATTATTATTATTATTACTATTAATATTATTATTACTACTACTATTATTGTTGTTGTTGTTGTTGTATTGTTGTTTATAATTTATACAATTAACCTTTATGTGGTTCGACCCCGGTCTTGCCGGGTTATTTATTACTTTGACACTCCTGCACTTGAAAAAAGATATCAATCTTTTGGTCGTGTCAATAAGCACATAAAGAACACAAGTAAATGAATAAAATTTTAGTCTTTAGTTTGTTGGTGATATTTTAAAGGTTGCAATTTTTAGCCTAGATTACATGTAATTAGTAACATCCCAATTTTTAACACTACTAGAAAATTGATAAATACAAACGGAAGTACCGACGAAAATATTCCAATGAGAAAAAAAATAATTAAAACAAAGCAAAAAAAATAATGATGTGTCATTTATACCAACAGAATTACCGACATAATTAATTCTGTCGGTAAAATCATTGGTAAATTGTTAAAACTATTCATCATGTCAATTACAAAGGGAATCACCAACAGAAAATTTCATCGGTATTTTCCAGAGAGCTCTGGAATTGTTCACTTTTCAATTGCACTATCAATTACTATTCTTTATAGATAAAATCACCGACGGATTGAAAAGTCATCAGTGTTATTTTGAAGGTTTCTGAAAAGTTTTTATTAAATTGAAAATTAAATTAAATAATACAGACGGAATCATCGACGGATTGAAAAGTCATCGGTGATATTTGGTGGTTTCTGAAATTTTTTTATTAATTTGAAAATTGAAATTAAATATTATAGATGGAATCACCAAAGGAATGTATTAAATTTAAATTAAATTTAATTATCTATTGATAAAACACACCAATAAAAAGACTAGAATCCCTAATTTCACAACATAAAAACCTCTTTTCTTTATCCTCTTCTTCTTTTTCCCCATATGTAAAAAAATCAGCATCCCTTTCTTTCTTTCTTTTCTCTTCTCCTCTCTTCTCTCCTCAACTCCTTCTCTTCTTCTCCATGCTCAGGTATGTCTTCTTCTCCTTTCTTCTTTTCCCTTCTCAATCTTTTTTAATTAATATGCTTTATGATTTTTTTTCCTCTTCTCAGCTTCACTTGCAATTACATTGAGGTAAGATTTTTCTTTTTTTTTTTTTTTTTTTCGTGTTTTTTTTTCACTATATTTGTTTTTTTATTTTATTTTAAAAATTTTTTGTTCTTAATAATTATATGAATGTTATTGTAGGATTTTTTTTTCATATGAGATCAATTTTTTGTTGATTTATTTTTAACAATCACAACTTCATTTTTTTCATATGAATTGTTTTTAGTTGAATTTTTTTGTGAGTTATTTATTTGTTACAAATTTGTTTGAGTTGATTTTCTTCTTTGTTTTTCCAAGCAACTCAGTTTTGAGTATTATAGAGTGTTGATTTATATTAATTTAATTATTTTATAGTTTTGTAAAATAGATTTTTTAAAAATATTTTTAAATAATTACCGATGGAATTACATACGGTATTTTTCCAAGGAAAATACCAATAGAATGAAGCTGATAATTTTTTCATGCTTTTTCCATCAGTAAATCCATCGGTATGAATATTGTTTTATTACCAACAAAATTACCGACAGAAAAAAAATTATCGATGAAAGATTCACCTACAGATCATTTCTATCTGTGATTCCATCGGTAAACTAATACATAGAATCAAAGTACAAATACCGACGGAAAATTCCATGGGTAAATATAAAGATTATGGTAGTTGACACGATAAAAATTGATGTCTTATCCCAAGTGCAAGAGTGTCGAAGTAATAAATAACCCGCAAGACCACGGTCAAATTAAAGGGAGGTGAACTATATAAATTACAATTAATAATAATAATAATAATAATAATAATAATAATAATAATAATAAGTCAAAGAGGACTTTGAGATGTAAGGTTAATGTGAGGATTTAACAATGATAAAAATAAATGTCAAGGTTAGAGGATCCACTAATGGTATTAAAAATAAATATAATATAAACTCTTTTTATTACTCAACTAGAAATCACACACAAAGGAGGTTCCAATCGGATGATTTGTCATTAATAGCTCATTATAAATTATTAACATGATCATATTATTTATCTTATTTAAGTAACCCCAAACTTTTAAATATTGTCAGGAATTCATGATATTAACTTACATTAACAACAAATCAAGTTCCTTTCATAGCACAAGTGTAGGTTATACCATACAGTTGGCTATGAAAGTGCCAAACATTTGTTGTACCAAGTGTGATGTGCTGTGAATGATTTGAAAATCGGCAACAATGATTCTAACGAAAATGGATGAAGGATGGGTCTGGTTGTGTTGTCTTTCTTTTGGTATTTAGGCTGGATTATAGTGATTTAAAAGTAAATAAGATGGAGGATAGACTAGAATGATACTTTGATAAGTCGATCTGGACGCCACAAAGATCGATCTAGGATTTCGACGCCATACTCTTTGTGATTGAAGAGTGATAAGTCAGGTAGGGTTCTTTACAAAACGAATTTGGAAGAACAACTCTTAATTCTCTAAATTAAGTTTCAAATCTTGGCCAAAAGTGTTTATTACATATTCTGATACATATTTATCTTTGGAACATCCCTCCAAAGTTAGGTGAATTCAACATGACAGAAGTCAAGCCTAAAAACTAGATTTTTAATAAAGCAAGTAGACAAATTTAACTAACACATGTTTTTTTTGACATTTCTAAAACATATGCAAACGAAATTTAAAACAGCCATAACTTTTGACACAAAAGTCCAATGCAATCATGGTTGGACAATATAGAAAGATCACGTTCTAAACTTGAAATTTACCTACATAAATCTTGTTTTCA